>APFE031647385.1:2146-49458 GCA_000404065.3 Pinus taeda | reverse complement strand
ATTATATATACATATTATATTATTGATAAAATCGCCTTCCATTTTTCCTATATACCATGGAGATTCACCCATTTATTATATTTATAAATTTAGGGGGGGTTCTTAAAATTTTCCCTCCCTGCAGGTGGTTGTTTTTGTTCTAGGAGTATGATTTTGAAGTCATTGTGAAACGTGGAGAACTAAATGTGGGACCAGACCATCTGTCATGCATCGAAACATGAGAGGAGACCACTAATTTGGAGGAGGGATTGCCTGATGTGCAACTATTTGCAGTGCGCATCATAGATGGTCATTTTGAAGATATCATACACTTCCTAACGACAGGAACTGCCCCAGAAGGTTACACCATCCAGCAAAAGAAGGAGTTAGTGGTTCATGCGACAAACTTTCTGTCATTGTCAGGCATCTGTACAAAATGGGGTCTGATGAGATATTGCGAAGATATGAACCAGATTTTGAAAGGAGCAATATCCTCATGGATTCTCATGGCAGCGCCGCGGTAGGAAATTATGTAGGGAGAGCGATGGTGGAGAAGATTCTACGTGCAGATTCAAAAGCGTACTACAAAGTGTGTGATGTATGTCAAAGTACTGGCAGGCCATTGTGGAGGGATGAGTTGCCTTTGAATCCATAGATGACATTACAACCCTTTGAAAAATGGGCAATAGATTTTGTGGGACACATTCAGCCCCAAGGAAAGAAGATAAGCGCAAGGTACATTATCACCATGACAGAGTATTTGACTCAATGGGTGGAGGCACAACCTGTAAAGGATTATATAGGTGTGACTGCTACAAATTTCCTCTTTGAGTGTGTACTGACGCGATTTGGGTGTCAAAAGATTTTGATGAGTGATCGCGGTACACACTTTCTGAATGAGACGATCAACGCGCTAACAGAGGAATTTCATGTGTATCACCAGAAGAGCATGCCTTATCACCTGCAGGCTAATGAAATGGTGGAATCATTCAATAAGGCACTAGAGAAAGCACTAACTAACATTTGCAACGTTCAATGAAGTGATTGGGACCTGCGCATACCTGCTATACTATGGGCCGATCAGGCAGCATGAAAGAAGTTGACTGGACAAACACCCATTAGGCTTGTCTATGGTGTTGAAGGAGTGATGCCCATGGAATACATTGTGCCTAGTCTGCACATCGCGGCACTCATGGGTATGATGGATCGCTGAGCCCTGGAAGAGAGGCTCGCACAACTGGCTGAGGTTGAGGAAGAAATATTTCTAGCTAGATTTCACGAACAAGTACAAAAGAAGCTCGAAAAATCATGACATGATCGACAAATTAAGCTGCACACCTTTAAGGTGAAGGACCTGGTTTTGTTATATGACAGTAACTTTGATAAATTTCCAGGGAAATTTAGAATGCACTGATTAGAGCCCTATGTCATTAAGGATATTACTGACGGAGGATCAATTTAGCTAATCAAATTGAATGGTGGTCTAACCATGTGACGATATGAATATAGGATAGTCTTAGCACTCCAGGAAGCTGAAGGGAGGCGCAAGACTATAAAATACACTACCCAGGTTGGGAAGCTTCACGATTGGAGGATTGCACAAAGTAGGGAAGTGTCACAGGGTTTGCAGCAACATGAAGGGAGCTTGTCTACCCAAGGAGAAATCATGCAGGTTGGCTGGAAAGTGACCGTTAAAGTCATTGTTCATGATTTGATGGTAGAAATGTGGCCAAATGGAGCGGGGGGCTAGCATTTAAAACAAAATTTATGGGTCAGATCCTTGAAAATATGCTGCCAATCCAGCATTAATGAACCAAATTTGGGGGTAACAGTCAGATTTAAATTCAAAATACCCTATAAATTATAGGTGGCTGCCCAGTGAAAAACATTTGGCATTTTGAGAATTGAGTTGTTGAGCTCTCAGGCGCACGTGAACCAAGAATTCTTCGAGGCTTTGATAATGAGTTCAACGTTTGAGAACTTAACCGAGACATCATGAGCACTATTGGAAAGCATTATGTCGACATCTCCAACAACTATAGATACTGAAGAAGTGATGTCAGAGGAGTCGGTGTCGGAAGTGGTTATGGAGGGCAAAGAAGCTTCTCCAGAAGTTGCCGAAGCATTAGCAAAATTCCCAAAATTGCCAAGGATTCCAAGAACAAAGCCCACCCCAACCAAGGAAAGAATGAAGGAAAAGAAGGGCAAGAGACCTATGATACCAATGTGCTCATCTCCAAGAAGAAACACATCGAAGCCCACCACATCGGAAAAGGGAAAAGCCATCAATTTGGAGCCATAGGGGGAAGAAATTAAATACATCTCGATGGATGAGGAGGGCGTGGTGATAGATGTGGAGGAAGTTGAAGCCCAGGGTGTTGACCCTATCACTCGGTTTCCTGAGTACATCCCTCCATGCAAAGGCAAGACCAAGGTTATGAAATATATCAACGAGAGCAAGGTCCCCTTGCAAACCCCTCTACTACCGGATGAAATTGTTTTTGAAGGGACGCACTTGGGGTGGGTTCCTCTGTTGAAGCCGAAGGCTGGGACTTGGCTGACCATGAGAAGTTCCCACACCTGGCGAGTGAGCAGTTGATGCACTGCATCATCGATACAACCACTGGAATGACCGCATTAGATTCATAGAGGTGGATTAGAGGGGTAGACAAGGCAGGTTTTGTCAACTTGCTATGGGTGCCACACTACAACCACACCCCAGTTAAAATACTAGTCATCAAGAAGTTGTTATTCTTGGTGCATGATTGGTGTTTTTGGCTGGAGGAGCCAATACCCATCACTGATAGGTTGATCTAGAGGATCACGTGGTTGCAATACACAGGAGAAAATCTGGCCATGATATTTGGCAGAAAATGTGGTGAGTAGTTCCTCATAGAGGCCATGAAAGAGAAGTTTAATCTGGTAAAGAAGCTACATGGATATGCCATATCCAACATCTATGACCCTACTATGAAGGTGGCTACACAGATTTTAGAAAGGAAGGTGATGAGGAAGTGTCATGTTGATTATTGCTAGTGCCTGTCATTGTGCTAGTAGCCCAGTGCGCCAAAAAAGTTCAATTCAATTGAGCTGACTATCTTCGCAGTGAGCTCCTTGTGAACTATCTCGAAGCACAGGAGCTCAGCAAGATGTTCCACTATGCATGGCTCTTGCTGTCTATTGTCTTGGTAGCATGGGAGCTGCCAGAGGATAGTTAATTCCCTCTCGTCGTGCTAGACCTAACATAAGGAGCGAAGTATGCTTTGTTGTGGGCGACCAAGGATGCACAATGCATCAAGGACAGAAAGATCTTCTGGATCTTGATGGAGATGAACATCAACATGGCCATCAATCACAAACCATAGTTTTCACCTACGGTGTTTGAAAACATGCAGGGCTATCCAGAGTTTAAAGCAAATTTTCACCATGTGTCCATCAAGGTACGAAAGGAGCCTACGCATAAATGGTGTGACTTTCCTTACTTGGCCATGGATGATGCCATTGATTCAGTACTTGATCTATGGTTGACAGAATGGATCACTACAGAAAACTTGGTAGTGGGAAGGAGCAATTCTATTGCACAGAAAAAGAAGGAGGAGGCCAAACTCAAGATGATGCAGCTGGTTGAAAAGAGAAATAAGGAGGCCGCTTACAAGGCCCAAGCAGAGCATGATGCTGCTCAACAGATAGAGAAGAAAATAGGTGGAACAGAGTGAGGCTCTGACAAAGGCGTGAGGTTGCCTTCACCTAAGATAGAGGAAGAGACGGATGAGCAGACAGAACAACATGGCCCGAACCCACAGACAATGTCTGCCCACATCAAGAATCCAAGAGAGCAAGAGAAAGGAGGGTTCAGGAATAAATCCAAGGCTACTAAGACATCACTAGACCCATTCACCCTCACAGAGGGTGATTTGCATGACATTGATGACACAATGCGGGATGTCAACGGGAGGCCCTACAACATTTCGAGTAGCAGCAACAAATAATATTGGGGGCTATCTAGACAATTTTTTAGGAGCTACAGACCCACGTGTCACAGGCTAGTATGTTATCCACCAGCCTTGCTATTGGCACTTCAGAGGTTGTTGAGATGCTGTGCAACAAGACCTCAAGCGCGATAGTGTTGCTTGATGGAGCACTGACCGTGGAGAATGAAGCTGATAGGCCCACTGTCAGTGCCCTCAAGGGGGTAGGATTGAATCTGGTAGCACTCCCTGGCGAGGCACTCCACATTTTGCAGGATGGAGTGATTTTTGAGCTGAGGGCTCATGAGCATTGCACCCTCCAGGTGATTAGTGAGAAACAGATTAACAGTGAGCAGATGGCACTATAGCGAGACTCTGACATCGCCGTTGTGACTGAGGCAACAAACCAGAATAAGTGTATAATGCAGGTTGTCGAGCAGGCATGTCAAATGGTCCTAGAGTTGGCCATTCCTAAGGAAGAACCAGTCGAGGTGTGCATCCGCAAGATGGCTACAGGGGTGCGCGATGCACGTACAAAAATGGTGAGGGTTCAGTTGGAGTTGAACTTGCAGATCATCAAGTTATAGTTGAAGGCCCAACCTTGAACCCCACTAAAAGTAAAGAAGCAGTCAGCAACTATTGTCACAGAGGGAATAGTGGCGATTGATAGTGCAGTAGTAAACTGCATGCAACGTTTTAAGCAGTCGTTTGAGGTCCTGATGATCTTGAAGGAGGACCTTAATGTATAGCGACTGGAGACAGAATTGCACGAGCTACAACGACACTATGATGAAGTCAAAGTCACAACGTGAACCATCACGCTCACACAGAGACTGGCAAAGCTGTAGGAAGCTACGCAGCTAAAAGAATAGGTGGATGCAACATTGCATAAGGAAGCAGTGTTGAAGGCATGACTGAAGCCCTAGCTAGATGAGTCTTACACGGTGATAACCTATATTGAAGGAAAGCTTGTGACTCTCCAAGAAACTCAACAAAAGAATTAGGCCAATAGTTCAGGAGCAGTGACTGAGAAGATGGTTGAAGACGCGAAGCAGGTGGCCACATAGTGCACTGTTGAGGTTATGGTCATACAGGTCGAGCTGCGAGGTCTTTACACTAAGATCTTCACACTTGATAAGTGACTTGAGGGCAAGTCACAATGTTTGTGTTGGGGGCCTGTTGGGAACAAGAACCTCAAGGATAGTTTTGGGGCTAAACTCTTTGTAATAAATTTGTAAATTCTCTACATTTTGTGATCGCAGAGCACGAAGGTGTCATGAGTCATAAAGGGTTGTCTACCCTTATTTTGTAAAGTATAGTCATTTGTAAAGATCTACCCATGGTTCGTAGACCATGGGATTGTATAAAAAGAGCTAAGTAAGTAAGATCTAAGTATTCATCAATAAGTTTTAGTAAGTATGAAGTCTTGAACAATAAGGAGAAAAGTATAAGTTTTGGTTCGTAGCGTAGGTATAGGCTTTGTAGCTGAGTGCATAGAGGCCTAGGGTAGAAGTCCGCAATTGATTGTGTGGGCCCCTACAGTTGTGTGTGTAGGGCAGATAGAGTCCGTAATCATCTGAATATATCAGTAAAGAGAAGCATTCTACAAATTCAGTGTCTTTGTTAACTGTTAATGCATCTTGTCATGTTGTGTATGAATTTCATTTATAATGCTTATGTGATGCACGAATGTATGTAATTACATTGGTTAATTGAATGAAAATAAGAACATATGTTTACATGGTGGTAACTGTGATTGTTTAATAAAATAAGTAAGTCACTGAAGCTAGTTTTGGAATCTGCATGATACGTTGTCCTAGCAGCGTGGAAGTATCTTAACCACAGGTTAGGGTTGTGCGAAGGCCAATCATACCCCTTTGCAGAGGTACTAAATGGTGGAATAAAGGGTTAGATAGGCAGAGCCCTAGAACATAATGACCTGCATGGAAGTAGGAACAAAAGGAATAAACTGACATCACAACCATCTCAAGGTGTGGAAACATGGTTCCAACATCCCCCCATACTACTTCGGGTGAGACTTCAGTCTGAGCTTTGCGGGCTGATGACGAAAGGGCTAGTAGTGTATGGATTTGTTTGGCTAACCAACATTGAACCTGGGTCAGGCCCCACCAAGCCAACATTTAGTTAAGCATTTTTGATTGCTAATTTGTAGCAATCAAAGTCAGTTATCTCAAGTTGTTTTCAATTAAAATAATTCTAACTATTAGAGGAACTAGTGGAAGGTCAGTTGTGCAAAGGGATTTCATTCAAACTCAGTGATCATCTAGTTAACTGATCAGTCAACCCAAAATATCTAGTGCATGTAGATAATTCAAGTTACCCAGTTGAAATTGATATTCCAAGCAAGTGTAACATTAGTTGTAGGCTATTCCAGAGTTTACAAGTGTTGCATGTAACCTGATGATCAACCTGAGGAATTGCACAATCCATTTTGGATAAATTCATAAATAATAGGGGCCTAATTTCTCAAACAAATGCACAATGAAATAGGTGCTCAAGCAGAGGAAATTTTGAATAAGTCTAGGTTAGCAACTTTCAGTGAGCATAGGGAAGGGTTATGAACTTATAGGTTGTGCTCAATTAATCAAAGCAATTGTAATACATCTCTATTCATCAGATTAAGGCAAGAAGGCATTGGGGTTTTCAACAATTTTTTCCCTAGGAAAAATACTATTTTCATGTGTGTGATTTCTTATTTCATGTCTAAGATTTTTGTTCTAAATTATGGATTAATCTCTACAAATCAGTAGAGTAGGTTTGTGCCTTATGATTTTGATTAAAACTTCATAAGTAGTTGGAAATATACATAATAATTTATACATGGTATTAGAGTAGGATTCACATTAGAGTAGAAATTTCAAAGTTGTTTCTCAAGAGGTTCAAATTTGGAGTTCAATGTAGTTGGATTTCTTCAGAACTGAAGAGATGACCTTCAGTAGACTAAGGCTAGAGTATGCCTTGGAAGGCGCCTCCAATTTTGTTGCATTGAAGGATCACATGGAGGCGGTATTGGATGACAATGAATTGCTAAAATACATCAATATAGATGTTGCAAAACCACCAGATTCTAATGTGGAGAACCTTGCTCAATGGAAGAAATATATAACCAAGGTGAGGATAATAATCTGAGAGGGAGTATGGGATCACATTGTCTCAAATCTCCACAAAAAAAAGGAATTGTTTGCAATGTGGAAAGCATTGAAAGAATATTTTGAGAATAATAGTGACCATAGGAAGTTGGCGCTCAAGGATAAACTTCAAAGTATCAATATGCAGAAGAATGACACTATTTTACAGTATCTAAGAAAGTTTGCACAATGTCGTGATGAACTTGGCGGAGTTAGTGTTAATGTTCTAGAATTAGACTTGGTAAGCCTAGCCCTTCTTGGCCTTCCAAAGAACTAGTATATCTATCAAGATTCAATGAATGTGAGGGAAAAACTACCAAATTGGGAGTGCTGATGGTCTAATTTGGTATAAGAGGAAATACGGTGAAATACCAGAGATGGGAAGTCATCCAAGGGCAAGGATGAAGAAAAATAAGCATTGGATGGAAAGGAAAAGAAGGGAAAAGGGAATAAATCTCAATCCAAACCAAAATCCAGTCAAAGGGGCAAGAAGAAATATTTGTCCAAAAATTAAATGCTTCCATTGTCATGAATTCGGTCACTATGCCATGAAGTGTCCACACAAAAGGTAAATCAGGAAGACCTCAAGAGGAGCAGAAGGTGAAGCGTTGGCTTCATAGTGATGGGGAGTGTGTGGCACTTAGACTTAGGTGCATCATTTCACATGACCGGGTGTAGAGAATTTTTCAGTGACCTACAAGAAAAATATTTGTAGATGCATATTGAGATGGGGGACAACGGAAGGTATAGCATGACCAAGATTGGTACAGTCACCTTTCAAATGGAGTTGGGCTCCCCCCTCGAGCTCAAGGATGTCATGTTGGCTCTGGGACTAAAGAAAAATATCATCCCTATTATAGTTTTGGAAGACCATGGTTATGATATGATATTCAACAAAGGAAAAACATTCTTGAGACACATAGCCACGGGACATGTGAAGTAGATTGGGGTTCATGTAAATAACTTGTATAAGCTAGATGTGGAAGACAATGTTGCATTAAGCACAAAAGAGGAGAAGGTGTAGAGCCACAATATCGATGAACTTTGGCACATAAGACTCAACCATTTGAATCATAGCACCTTGAGTATTATCAAAATTATAGATAACCATAGGCCAAGGAGCACTTGAGCAACAAAATGTATGTAGAGAATGTACTTTAGGGAAGTACAAAAAATCGACATTCCATGATTGGGAAAGAAAAAAACATGCAGTCCTTAAAAGGATCCACTTTGGTGTCTATGGACCTTTCGTGACAACCTCCACTATCAGACACAAATATTTTGTCATTTTTATTGATGAATTCTCATGGAAGTGCTAGATTTTCTTCATGCAAAAGACATATGAGACACTCTCCAAGTTTGTAGAATTCAAGGTAGTATTTGAAAAGAAACTGATAAGAAGGTGAAGGTCCTTAGGAGTGATAATTGTGGTGAGAACATGTCAAAAGAATTTAAAATTTTCTATGCAAAATGAGGCATTCGATGAGAGTTGATAGCACCCCACAACCCATAAAAAAATGGGGTAGCTGAGAGAAAGAATCGTATCATTCTGGGAGCAGTGAGGGAATTGTTCCATTATCAAGGAATACCTCTATATTTTTTAGCTAAGGCATGCAACACAACAATCTATTTGTAGAAACAGAGTCCTCATGGGATTCTTGGCATGATTACACCAGAGGAGGATTTCTTGGGTAGGAAGCGACATGTGTTGCACTTTAATATTTTTGGAGCCTCTATTTACTGACATTTCTCCAAAGAATGAAGGAATAATATAGAGTCAATCGTAGAATTGGGGGTATTTTTGGGTTAGAAAGAAACTCCATACAACTATCATGCATACTTTACATCCATTATAATGACACTTGTGCAAAGGGATGTAAAATTTGATGAAGAGAAAGCAATGTGGTGTTCTTTTGAGAGGGAGCTTTATATCTCACCAGAAGAGGGGATTTTAGCTCCAAAAGAGGAACCTCGAGAAGTTGTGGAGCAACCACAAATTGAGGATCAGAGAGGAGACAACCACTCAAGCATAACCATCCATAGAAGGTAGAAAAAGAACTAGGGAAGTTGAAATAATTATGTAGGATGCGAGGGAGAATGTGGGTTATCCTTCAAATCAGTGTAGGCAATGGTCACCTGATCGGTACACTATCTACATGGCTCTAATGATTGAGCTTGTAGAGACTAATCCATCTTATTTCAAGGAAGCAATAGAGAAACCTGTACAGGTTGATGCAATAGTGGAGGAATATGATCCATTGTAAATAATAGTGTTTGGGAAGTGGTCCCAAGACTAGAAGATAAATCATTTCTGAGTTTGAGATGGATCTTGAAGGTGAAGCAGGTAGCAGACATAAGCATAGAGAATTATAAGGCCAAATTTGTGGCCAAGGGGTACTCGCAAGTTGAGGGGATTAACTATGAGGATACCTTTTATTCTATAGAAAGG
The DNA here is from genome assembly GCA_000404065.3 of Pinus taeda. Lineage (NCBI taxonomy): Eukaryota > Viridiplantae > Streptophyta > Pinopsida > Pinales > Pinaceae > Pinus > Pinus taeda. The sequence goes on along the minus strand of APFE031647385.1, from coordinate 39,913 downwards.
TAATTATTGATTAGATCAATTCTTGCTTTGGTTGCATAGATGGGGTGGAATATCCACCAAATGGATGTAAAAACAACATTCCTCAATGGATTTATTGAGGATGAGGTGTACATCAAGCAACCAAAATGATTTGAGACTTTTGATCAAGAGTCTCATGTGTACAAACTCAGGCAAGCATTATACAGTCGTAAAAAAGCACCTCGTTCTTGGTACACTAGGATCGATAACTATCTCACCAGTTTGAGCTTCACGAGAAGTGAAGTGGATGCAAACCTATATCACATCTTCGTAGAAAGAAAATTTCTTATTATTTTCTTATATGTTGATGATTTTATTTTCTCTAGTGATGAACAGTTGATCATATCTTGCAAGGAGGACCATGCAAGGGAGTTTGAAATGAAGGACATGGGTCTCATGCACTACTTCCTTGGGCTAGAAGTGTGGCAAGGTGATGGGGAAATTTTTTTCTCTCAAGGAAAGTATGCAAATGAGATACTACAAAGGTTCCACGTGGAGAGTTTCAAATCCATGAAGACATCTCTAGCGACCAACTGGAGGAAGGAGGATGCCACTTTAGGTGAGGAAGTGGATGTTAACATTTATCAGTAGTTAGTGGGTTCACTAATGTATGTTGTGAACACATGACCATATATGTGTTATGTAGTCAACTAGTTGGGCCAATTTATGGTTAGGCCAACCAAATTATTTTGGAAAGTAGCTAAGAATGTTCTATGATACCTCAAAGGCACTACACAATTTGAACTACGGTACAAACGGACAGAGGGAGTGAAGTTGTGTGGCTTAAAAGATGTAGATTATGTGGGGAGTCCATCAGACCAAAATAGTACATTGGGAGGAATTTTCAGTGTTGGCTCTGTAGCGGTTTCCTGGTACAACATGAAGCAAATATCTATGACACTTAGGTCGGTGGAAGAAGAGTACATGTCTACAAGTCAAGAAACATGTGAGACGATCTGGATGAGAGAGATACTTGTTGGATTGTTTGGTTAGATGATGGATCAAACTATGATCTAGTATGATAATCAAAGTTGTATCAAGATCTCTGAAAATCTTGTTTTTCACAATCAATCCAAGTATATAGATATTCGATATCATCATTTATGGTACTATGTGAAATGGTGAATAATTTTGTTGCAATAAATTCTAATAAAGGAACAAGATGTTGACATTTTGACAAATGCCTTGTCAGGAGGGAAGTTTGAGTTCCACAAGAGTAGGATATAGGTGGTTGATAATACATTTTTGGTTAAGAGGGAGTGTTGAAAAATGTAGCAATAATTCTCAATTTGATTTTTCCTTGATTAAATTGATAAAAAACGAATTTCCACATCAATAGACAACTTGGATGCAGTTAACTTGTGTGTCATGGATTGTGTCACCTAGTTTACTCAGTGAATTCAAGTTGGAGGAGTTAGAGTTCAGTTAAGCATGTTTATTTCTAATTTGTAGCAATCAAAGTCAATTATCTCAAGTTGTTTTTAGTTAAACTAGTTCCAACTGTTGAACCTCAAAATTACTCTTTCCCTAGCAACTCTTCTCATTCCTTTTCTTTTTCTTCCATGAGAAAGATGCATTCTCATCACCAATGACCGGTATATACTGTCTTGAGGAGGATATTGAGTGATTTACATGTTATGCCTTTATGTTTTTCTCTTTGAATAAATTTTTGTATCTTAGCTACGGAACGCAGTCTATTCTGCAGCTAATCGATTGTTCCGCAACTACCTTGATGCTCTAACAAGTTCCAGGTGTTAGAAGGAGAAACTAGCTACATGGACAGCTTGGAAATCATCATGACATGGACCTTATCCTATTCACTTAGCCCAAGTTGACAAAGAAGATGGCTTAAGACTACGGTCAATGGATAAGTCAAATGCAGAGACTGAAGGTAACAAGACTCTGTTTCATGGTTAATTAACATGTTTCGCAATGATGGGAAGCATTATCCGGAATAACTACATGTACCTATAGACTCCAACAGCCACCTGTACAACCAAATCCAACAACCACCATGTCTTGGATTTATGTCTCCAGCAACCGAGGAAGAAATTCTGCATAGTTGTCTTCTACGTGTTTGGCTGTAGCATGTTTTTCTCCACAAACAGTCATATATTTTTTCTTATAAATACCTATGTAAAGTACCGAAGAATTTAGTGGTAATAGTGATAGTTTTATTGTGAAATCAAAGTTCTAAACTCCATAATTTCTAGGCATTTTGTGTCCCTATTTTTAATATGAAAGCCGCATGCTTTATGAAAATCTGAAGGAGTTTTCTTGGATTTTATTGAGAAAACGTAGCCTGATCAGTTGCAGAGGGCCCCTGCACTGAAGAAGGTTTCATTTCATTTTATTTTTCTTCTTCTTGTTAACTATAAATTCACCATTTTCTCTCATAGTGTTTATAATCATTTTCTTATAACAATGTTTATAATGCAATTTCTATCATTTTCTTATTAACAATGTTCATAATTTATAGTAGCTTCCATTTGCTTGATCTTTTTTTAGTTTTTATCAGTATTTTAAAAGATGAAACTTAGTAATGTAATCTAGTTTACTTCATTCACTATTTTTCTAGTTTAAATTCTCAATTAGACTGATCAGTGCCATTTACTATCTTTGCCATTTTATTTTTGGTTTATTGACTCATGGTGTTAATGAATGTTTATGAAAAACCCTTCAAGTTGATAATTCATCCTTAACTAAGTGTTTGAACATTTCATTTATGCAATGAGTTATTGTTGCATCTCTGTATTTGTTTTCTCTTATATTAATGAAGTACAAAATTCCTCAAATGCCATCCCAAGGAGACTTTCTCCCAAAATTGAGAGCCAGAGTAACTAAGTATTTCATTTAGTTTTATTTCTATAATTAGCTAGACATCATTTGTAAATTTCACTTTCAGTTTTAATTCATGATTTGGAAATAATGGTAAAACAGGAATAGAAACTTTGTTTTCATTTCTTTCTTAAGCTTTGCTTCCAAGTCTTTCTTAGCTCCATTTTCATTTCTTTCTTAAGCTTTGTTTTCATTTTTTTGATTTTGAGTAGTATTTACGAAAGTTAGATTTAAGTTTTTGATAGTTGCATTGTAAATCATGAGGAATTAAAAGACCAAAAACCCCCCAAAACAACATAAAACACAAAAAAAATGAAGTAAGAAGGGCTATCTAGCACAAACAGTGCACTACACTTCATCAATTTACGATACCCGGATTGATAATTTATGTAGGGTAATTTAGGACACTAAATTGACCAAACACTAACTATTAAAGGAACTAGTGGAAGGTTAGCTATGCAGTGGGACTTCAGTCAAATTCAGTGGTCATCCTTTTAACTGATCAATTAGCCCAAAATAACTAGTTCATGCAGAGAATTTGTGTTACCTAGTTGAGGTGGATATTCTGAGGCAATGTAACATCAGTTGTAAACTATTCTAAAGTGTACATGTGTTGCATGCAAGCTAATGATCAACCTGAGGAATTTCACAATCCATTTTGGAGAAATTCGTAAATATTATGGGCCTAATTTATCAAGGAATTACATAAAGAAATAATAGTTTAAGAAGAGGCAAAATTTGACTAAGTTTGGGTCAGATCCTTTCAATGAGCAGAGAGAGAGGTTATGCATCTATAGGTTGTGCTCAGTTGAGAAAAGAAATTGTAATACATCTCTATTCACCAGATTAATGCAAGAAGGCCTTGGGGTTTTTAGCTGTTTTCTTTCCTTGTGAAAAACATTATTTGCATGTGTGTGATTTGTTATTGCATGCCTAAGATTTTTGTTCTAAATTGTGAACTAATATCTACAAAGCAATAGAGTAGCTTTGTATCTTGTGATTTTTATTAAAACTTCATACAAAATTGCAAATACACATCGTAATTTCTACACTGGATACAATATTAAAAAGGGTATACAACATATGATTATGATAAATTTCCATGTGGATATGGTTGACAACCCACGATTTCGACCCCGGGTCTATCAAGCCTAATTTTTTTATATATCAAAATATTTTCCAACATACGATTGAATTTTGGTGTTAAAAAATTTAGAGGTGATGAGAATTTGTTGTAATTTTAAGCATGTTTCATTTTTATAAAACATGAGGAGTTTGAGGTTAAATTTTACAGCAAGAAAAAAGGATTTTTTGTGTTATTTGAAGCCACTTCCTAGTAGCAAAAGAGATCATTCTTTTTTGCAGGTTTTGAAGGCTTTAGTTGTAATTTGTAGACAAGGTATTGTTTAGCCCCTTTTTTGGCATCAAGAAGGGAGGAAAATGGTTTATGAACAACACTACCTTAGCAACAATTTTGTAGGCTCCTTGCAGTAGTTTGAATACTAGGTGATGTAACAAAGCATATTAATATTTAGAATCTTAATAATAAAAGAGGTTGTTCCCTTGGAGGAAGGACCCAAATATGTAGTCCAAACTAAATAAACTCTGCTATCACATGGTTGCCATTTATATTTTCTCTTCTCTTCTCTTCTACATTTATTTTAATTGCAACTTCATTAAGGTTCTTTATGCTTGATTTAAGTTAATTTTGGGTTTAATTTTAATCATTCACAAGAGAATATTTTCATGAACCAAGTCACTTTAAAGGTTTAGATCATGTGGTATTAGAGAATTATCAATATTGCTTTGTGAGTGTACATGATAACCATGAGAAAACTCAAACAAGGTGAAGGAACATTTGTTTAAGGAAATATAGAAATTGGATTGAGAATCTTCACTCAAAGAGGAGATATTCCATCACAAAAAGGAGAGGAGAATCCTTTTGGTTATAAAGAATAATTCTGTGAAGCATTCATGGTAATGAAGGCCATAGTGGATGAAATGTATTAGGAATAGAATAACTCTAGTGAAGGAAGATCGACGAAGAAATTCAAATATGAAGACTTGAAAAAGGCTCCTCCTCCAAATCCTCATTTTTATTATTCTCCTCCTCATTATCCACCTCTATCTCCCCATTAACAACATGTTTATTTTGGTGATTTTGACAAACAACCTCAAAGTCTTGGACTGAGGTTATCAGCCAGATGGATTATGGGGGAAAGGTCCTTGAAATTAATAGGCGAGGTATAATTAAACCTTCAAAAATCGAAGCAAGACCTCAATATATAGGATTGGGGTATGGTTGGGAATGCTCTAAGGCAGTGGAAGCAAGAAATTCTCCAAGGGAAGAAGTTAAACCATTACAAGAACAACCTTTGAAAATAATTGGAAACCATCGAAGGTATAATAAGTCTAATCATTCCAATGTTTCTTTTGATTATAAGAAGATTGACAATGTAAAGACTTTGTGGTATTTAAGAAACCATGCACATTATGTAGGTTGAATAACTATAGTGTTTCCAAGTGTTGGAAAATAATGGATTTTTATATGAAACCACTTCCTAGTAGTAGAGGAGTTGATTTTTGTTGTGGGTTTTGAAGGCCCCATTTGAAATATGGGTGTAATTTGTAGAGAAGGTATTGTTTTGTCTCATTTTTTTGTAGCAAGAAGGGAGGAAAGTGGTTTATGAACACCACTACCTTAGAATCAATTTTGTAGGATCCCTATAGAATATTGAATACTAAGTGATGTAACAAATCATATTCATAATTAGTACCTAAATAATAAAACATGTCATTCCCTTAGAGGCAAGACCTAGAAATGTAGTCCATACTAGAAAAAAAAAATTTATCACATAATTATCATTTATTGTTTCTCATCTCTTTTTTATGTTCTACATTTTTTTAATTATTTCTTCATTAAAGTTATTCACTCTTGATTTCAGTTAATTGCTACTTTAATTTTAATCATTCGCATGAGAACATTTTTACGAACCAAGTCACATTAAGGATCTCGATCAAAGGAATATCTTTGAAACCATAGGGAACCAAAGGTTGAAATTTTTACCATGAGTTCTTAGAGATCTCTCCTATGTCTCCTCAAAATTTCATGATCTGGAATATCCTTGAAAATGATTTATAGTAAAAATTCCAAACCGAACTATTTGAAACTGATTTTAGGAGCATTCATGAATCATAACTTCCTTAAAGCATATCTCTAAATGTATAGTGACGTTTTTTAATCATGGGTACTCAATATCTCACCTTTGTCCCCTCACAATTTCATGATTTGAAACATCATCGAAAAAAGTTAAAGGGAAATTCCAACCTAACATGTTTGTAACTAATTTAAAAAGAATATAGAAACCCTAACCTTCTCAAAGAATATCTGCAAATATACAACGAATCAAGATACAAATGAATAAGATGTTCCCTAATATTTCTTCTCAACTGTTGCAAATTTCACCATTTGAATCATCCCAATTTTTTTATCGCAAAAATTCCAAGATAGCTCATTTGGAGCAAGAAAACCCTCTGATCATAAGCCCTGATACCAAATTTTATTAACCTCTCACTTTGAAAATGACAAGAAATGAATAATTATAGTCCTCTTCGATGAGTAAAGCTCCTTTTACAATGAATACAATGTATAAGATAAGATTTTATGATCCTAAGACTAGGTCCCCTTTATGTGTGTTTGTGTATGTAGGAGACAAATGGTACAATTATAATACAATAATACTATGAAAGGTTATAGCTTGAATAACAGTATAAGAATAGAAATGCAGAATCTCAACATATAGGGATTAATAAGGTGTTTTAGGGTTAACATGGGGCTTATATAGGGATTAGCATATTAAGTTAGTTCACGGTCTATTTTATGCATATGTTAATTCACTTAGGGCTCTGGGTTCACTTTGTTAACTAGATCGTGATCTATTTTGACCATAGCGTCCTTTGAGATCTCCATCAATGGTTCAAATTTTATTTTTTTAGGCCATCTAGGGTTTTGAAACATGGGTTTCCCTTGTCATCCATAATGTTATTAGTAGTAGCTAAAGGATTGTTAGCAGGGCCTTACTAGAAGAAAATGGTTTGGAAGTATCAAAGGTATAAATCTTTGAAAAAAATTACACTTATCTCACCTTATTTATCTTGATAAGGTTCTCTTATTAAGTGATGGTTCAAGAAGGGGTGTTGTTAAATTTAGTAAAAATTACTAGAGTTTGTATTTCTCTATTACTAGTACCAACGTAGATCCATCTTAACTCTAAATATCCCGAGCACTAAGAAGGACCAAATCTCTTTTTATTCTAAAAGACATTTTCATATCAAGTGATTTGATCCCTCTAGGTACTTCGTAGATCTAGAGTTAATATGGATCTAGGATTGTTTAATTACCCACTTTAAATAGACTACATTCCGCATGAATACCATGGGTTCTCATGGGTCAATAACATTGTAACCCCCTTCCATATTTACCCATTTTCACTAGATTGTTGGGGTAAACATGAGATGATAGCTACTATGAAATGACTTAACCTCCTAAGAATAATTAAGGAAGAGAAATATAAAAAGTACAACCTTATTGACATTCCTCGGGATCTACAACACACCCAGGAGCTAAACAACCACTCCTAGTGCTCAAATCCTGAGTTGGAATGCCTTTTCGCTTTCCTGGGTTCCTAACTGCATGCATGAAAATGCCTCCATACAGTTGAGGGCCTCCAACTGCATGCATAAACCTACTAGGGTCCCAAATTCCTGAGTTCAAAGGCTGCAGTCTCGGATTCTAAGCCTATATTCCAAGTCAGCCTCCAGACCACAACCCAAAACTTCCTTGGACTTTCAATAATGATAAATAATTCAATGAAAATGATAAACATATAATTTTGAATAAAAAATTGACCTAACCAAGCCTAACCATGACAGTCATTTTGTCAAACATATTGAGAACATGTAATCTACAGGTCATGAATGCATATCTTAACATAGGGGTCTGAAACTTATCTGAGAATCATCAAGAAGGTCTAATGCCCTCTCATAATAGTTGTAATAACATCTATTATCTCATGCATTCAATATCCATTCATCAACTAATCAAAACATGTCGAGATCCATAGAACCTGAAACCATGCTTATAAATAGGATATAAGAAAATTAATAACCATGATAGAACAACCATCAAATCCACATAATAAAAAGTAAAAATACTCGTGAAATACAACAGGAGAAGAGCTCTTATTAACATATGCAAAATCTAACCAAGTTATATACTTCCACGTACCACCCAACCATAGATTAGGTTGAACCAAATCTTTCTTTCAGCCAATCACCCCCGTGCCATATTCCAAGTGTGAATGTGGGACTCAAGATAAAATAACCTTGCCTTCCCAAAGATTAAACCACCTCCAGCCTTAGGCTTTATTATAATCCCACCAAAACTTGTCACGAGACCACTAGACACAAAACAAAACATAAACAATTAGGGTTACTATAGATTAAATCACCTCCACCCTCAGGGTTTACCGCAATCCCGCGAAAACCTATTAAGGGATTACTAGGCCCAAAACAAGCATGGATGCCTCATAATTTCTTCACCAATACCTTAAGGAATTTTTCTGTCTCCACCCTCAATATCTACCACAATCCCACCAAATATGGTCAATGGATTCCTAGGCCCTTGGGAATTTTCCTAAGACCACCTCACTTGGTTCAAAAACCATCTAGAAATCAAAAGCTCAACTAAATGAAAGAATCAAAACACACCATGGCTATCCTAAAATGGTAAGGCAAGGTTGAAACCACTGTCACACCTAGAAAAACCCATGCCAATGATAGTGAGGGAACCAAATACATAAATGCATGTAAAATGCATTCTCAAAACAGTTATGAAATCACACATGCAACCTGTTGCCTAGAAATATTCCCATTGAGGCTACTTGATCGAACTTTTCCTTTCTTGCTTCCTTCCTATTCTTAGCACTCTTATCTCTTCAAAACCAATTCCAAAGTCAAACTGAACAAAAAAAAAAAAAATATTAACTAACAAAAGCCATGAACTGATCCTCAAAAGCCTTTTTATCATTGAGGCCTTTATTTTCTTCAATTTCCTTCATTTTTCCCTCAATTTTCCTATCATGCAAATCTGTGATCCTTCATCTCCCTTTTCCCCTATTGTCCTTTATTCTCATAAATGAAATACCAATTAATACCTCTTTTCCTTTTCAAAGCCTTTGCCAATGCCTTTTTCAATTTCCTTAGCCATTAATAAATTGAAATGAACACCCACTAGGATGTTTTGCCCAACGTTCAGCTTGGAATACGTGTTCCATTACCTTGGTCTTATTTTTCCTTTATTAAGTTTATTACATGAAAGTTTACCTCAGTATTGTTACATAACCCTGCCCCTTAGGGGAACATTGTCCTCAGTGTTCTATGAAACCTATGACTAGAAAACCATTGAAAACTAAAACATACTATCTATGGAGCTTTATAACACAACCCATTGTAGTATTTACAATAGAACTATTGAAATCATGACAATCATACAATTTACTAGAGCTTTGTAACACAACTCATTATGGTATTTACAATAACAACCACATATATACTCATGCACATTTACTTCAACAAACAAATAACCATATTGTTTATGGAGCTTTATAAATCCAGCTTGATATAGTATTCACAATAAAATACACATATATACATGTGCACATTTTCTCTAACTAGAAAATAAAAGGATACGATGCCTACATCCACGACAAGGGAATCCATAGGCTCACACCTCCACCCTCAAAGTAATACCAGGATTCAAATCCTTCCCAAGAAGTCCATAATCCACTGCTAAATTAAACTTATATCCAATGTCCAGTGCTACGATTTCGTCACTACCTGTACCCTTAGTGAACATTTATCGTCCCATTGTCCCCGAGCACACTCTTAATGTGCTTCTGATTGCATCTAGCAATGCTAATGACCAAAACAAATTTATTCCCTTGTCTTCCCTTCTCTGCTACATAGTCCCTCAGGAAATCCAGTCACCCCCTTTTGTGCAATCACTCATCTTCTAAGTTCCCCTGCGTTCCCCTTCTCGGGAGATTCATCCCTTGGAAAGGTTTCCTTGCATTGGAAGGTCCAAAAGCCAAAGCATAGCCCTACCTCAAAAACATCACACCAGTCATAGCATACTCATGGAAATCAATGGATAGTAGTGGGTAGTAGTGTCCCACAATGGCTCTACTTCTGAATACTTTACCATCATACTATTTCCTATTTCAGTTCCTTTTTGTTGTTGCTAATTCTTGCAGACAGTTTTAACCACCCAAACAAGGCATTTTCAACCATGATCTCCTGTACCAAGAACATAAATTCCATTAGATTCAATATAAATTCAAATAAATTCAAATCATACCTCATTAGTAGCTTATCAATAAGGTACACCTGCGATTATGTTTACTTCTTGTCACAAGTAAAACTGTTATGAAAACATGTCATAGAAAAGATAGTTGAACACCTTAGAATTCAGCCTCTTCGAGGGGGAAATCTCCTTTACACTACACAAATGAAGAATTCTTCGATGGCAAATGAAAAAACCTTCTTTCTATATATATGAGTCTAAAGGGTCACAATATAACCAAGGAAACCTAACAATAATAATATAAAGGCACAAAAATAACAATAGAGGTATTCTATGGGGCACAGTAATAACAATATGGGGACAATAGGGGCACAAAAATATTAATAAGGGATACAACTACAATAGTAATGGGGGCATCACTAGTATTATAGGGACCTAACATTCCCCTCTCCTTCAAAAAAGTGTTGTCCTCAATGATTGAGTAGTTTTGGATACTTCTGTATAAAATTCTGATCCTCCCATGTGGAATCTTCAACGGATAAGTTCTTCCACTTGATGAGATACTCTGAAATGGTTCGATTTCATAGCTGTCGAGTTCTTATTTATATGACTAATTTTAGTTCCAATATAATTTTTCATTCCTCGTCAAGTTCTGGCAATGTTGTTTGAACTGGGAGTTTGTCACCTATAACCTTCTTTAAACATGAAACATGGAAAACTAGGTGCACTCGAGAAGCTGCAGGAAGCTCCAATTTGTATGCCATAGTACTAATCTTTTGAAACACCTTGTATGGACCATAATACTTTGGTGATATTTTATATCCTTCTTAGCTTGCTTGAGGGACATTTTTTATATGGTTTTAGCCATAGGATTACCAGTCACCTACATCAAAGCATCCTCGTTGCAATGTTGATTGCTTGTTGTGCTTTCTTTTTCTGCGCCAACATGAGGTTATCTTAAGAGTTGGATGAACTTGTTGTTGATGCTCGATGTGATGTTCCACTACTTTCAACCTATTGATTTTATCTTAAATATTGATGTGATGATGATTGGCTTGATATCCATAAAGTGCCATAAATTGAGCGTCATTTTTGTTGCAGTATGGAAGGAAGTGTTATATCCACCATTCAACTAGAGGAAGCCATTGACCCATTGTGTGCTATTATCAATACAAAGCAATGAATATATCCTTCCAAACATTTGTTTCTATCTCGTTTTCCCCATCAGATTCAGGTATTATAAGATGGCCATGAGCTAACTGATTACAAGACAAGGAAAATAATTTTGTTCAAAAATTTCCTGGTAAATGGGATCTTAATTTTTTACAATATCTTGGTTTCCATGTAGTTTTTGAATTGTTTCCATAAATGCCGTAGAAACTCATTTGGCTTTAAATGGATTTGATAATGCACAAAAGTGTGCACTGGTAAGTCTATCAACTACCACCATGATGACCCTCTTCTTTCCCTCAGACTTGGGTAAACTTGTGATAAAATCCATTGAAACCTCCTCCCAATGTTGGCTTGGAATGGATAAAGGTTGTAATAGACCTAGTGTCTTAACTGTTTCAGCTTTATTTTTTTGGCATACCAAAAATTCCACCACAAAATTTTGAATATCTGATTTAAGGCCATCCCAAAAAAATTCCTTCTTAACCCTGTGGTAAGTTTTTTAAAATCCTGAGTGCCCTCTTAAGGGAGAAGCCTGCAATTCCAGAAGAATCTTTTGTTTGAGTTGGGAATTCTTACAGAGGTATAAGTGATATTTGTACCATAATGAATCATTTTTCCAGTTAAATGTATCTGATATATTGGAATCTTGTTGTAACTTTCGAATAGTTTCCCACACTTCTTCATCATTCTTCCATTCCTCCCTTGCATCATTTATCCAATCTGGTTGGATAATAGAAATGGCGCACAACAATGCTTCCACATCCGCATCCTTTCTTGAGAGTGAATCCGCCACAACATTTTGCTTCCCTTTTTTGTATTTGGTTTCAAAGTCATAACCCAACATCTTTGTGACCCATTTTTGTTGTTCTTCAGAGGATAATATTTGTTCTAAAAATTATTTAAGGCTATCATGATCCATTTTTACCTTGAAGTGTCTTCCCATTAGGTAGGGTCACCATTTCTTATGTGCATGTAGTATTGCCAACATTTCCTTCTCATAAATAGCTTTTTGTACATACTTTCCCTTGATTGGATGACTTTTGAAAGAAATGTGTCTTTCATCTTCCATTAAAACAACACCAATTCCATTTCTGGAAGCATCACATTCCACAATAAAGGTTTTTGTGAAGTCTGGTGTAGCTAAGACTGGTGCTTGGCACATTGTCTCTTTAAGATGTTTTAAGGCCTTTGTTGCTTTTGGAGTCCATGAAAATGCATCTTTCTTCAACAATGTTGTTAGAAGTGCTTCTATTTTACCATAATTCTTAACAAACTTGCAATAATACCCTATCAACCCGAGAAATCCTCGCAAATGATTTATGGATGTGGGGATTTCCCATTCCTTAATGGCTTTAATTTTGCTGGGGTCTACCTTAACTCCTTCATGAGATACAGTATGACCCAAATATTCCACCTCTTGTACTTTAAAGAAACATTTGGATCTTTTTGCATATAATTATTTCTCCTCCAATAGTTGTAGCACCCTGTCAATGTGTTCAGAATGATCCTTCAAAGACTTGCTGTTGATTAGTATATCATCAAAAAATACTAACACAAATTTTCTAAGGAAGGGTTTGAAAATGGAATTCATCAAACCTTGAAATGTAGAAGGTGCATTGGTAAGGCCAAAAGGCATGACCAAAAAATCATAGTGACCCTGATGAGTTCTAAATGTTTTTTTCAGAATGTCTTAAGTCTTCATTCAGATTTGATGATATCCTGAACGAAGATCTAACAAGTAAATTGATCCATGCAATTCATCCAATAATTCATCAGTGACAGGAATGGGAAACTTATCTTTAATAGTGAGCTTGTTGAGCTCCCTATAATCGGGACACATGCACCATGATCCATCCTTATTGTGCACCAATACTACTGGAGTAGAGAAAGAACTTTGGCTAGGTTGAATTGTACCAACCTCAAGCATTTCTCCAACCATATGTTCAATTTCACTCTTTTGGGCATAAGGATATTTGTATGCCCTGATGTTTGGAGGAACACTTCTTGGAATCAAATGAATAGCAGGATCATGATCACCAATAGGTGGGAGACCTTTGGGAGTCTCAAATACCTTGGAATGATTGTCCAATAATTTTTGAAGATCTGGAGAAATAGATTATTTTGATGTGGAAACATCTAGCGAACATAATTGTGCAATTACACCTTGTTGTTCCTTTTTTAGAAGCTTTTTCATACTGTTAGAGCTTATTATTTTTCCTGGTTTCCCTGCAATACCCCTTAATTCAACTTCCTTTCCTTTAGCATAAAATTTCATGAAATGTTCTTGAAAGTTAAAAGCTATTGTACCCAAGCATTGTAGCCATTGGACTCCTAGTACAACATTAGCACCTACCATTGGAATGGAAAGCATTGGGTTATTCAATACATACTCTCCCATGGATAGCTTGATATTATGGAACTTTCTAGAGAAATTTATCGTTCCTCCATTTGCAACCATCACTTGACACTCTGGTGTTGGATATAGGAAGAAATTCAATTCCTTTGCTATCTTGCAATGAATAAAATTGTGGGTACTTCCTGAATCAATCAACACTATTACCTTTTTCTTCTTGATATGTCCTTCTATCTTGATGGTTTGAGGAGTGGTAATTTCGGCAAATGCATTACAAGATATGGTTGAATCCATTTCTTCTTTATCTAGGCTTTGTTCCTGGAGTATATCCTCTTCTTTTGACCTTTCTTGTTCCTTTTCTTATTCCTCTTCACAATCTATGTAGAATAATTTCTTCTCAGCACACTTATGACCTTTAGTGTATTTTCTATCAAAACTGTAACAAAGCTCTTTTGCTCTCTTTTCTTCCAATTTTTTTGGTGTCAAACTTATAGGTTGTGGAAAGCTAGGGGCAACAAAACTTCCATCTTTATATTTTTGAGTGGTAGGCTTCCTGGTTGCCATAATTTTTCTTTCCATTTTTCTTGTCAGCCTGAATTCCTTCTCTAATGAATCAGGTTCCCAAAGGTGAACATCATGTTGGATATTATCCTTTAAAGTCCCTATGAACACATCAATCCTATGCTCCTCTAGAATATTCTTTACCCTTATGTTCAATTTTTGGAACTCCTCAATGTGTTGCATCATTGAACCCTTTTGTTTGAGACTTATCAATTGGCTAAAAAAAGTGTTGCTTTTTGTATCCTCATAATGTGCTATCATTTATTCCGTAAAAATTTCCCAAGTGATAATTTGTTTACGAGAGTAAAGCCATTGATACCATACAAACTTATTTTGTTCCAAATATAAAGTTGCAATACGTACCTTTTTTGTGTTTTTCACATTATTGAGATCGAAAAATTGCTCCATATATAGTATCCATGTTGCAGAATCCTTGCCATCAAACTTCCTCATATCAATTTTTGGAATATGGCGGGTCTTCGATCCAACATTAGAGTCTATGAACTCATGATTAACATTTATTTTGTTCTCATCATGAGTTCCCTTTACTGCCCTTTCACCATTAGTGACCATTTCTTGTAGCAACTTATTCAAATTTATCTTCAATTCTTCCATCTTATCATCCATCCATTTTAGCACCCATGCCATTCATCTTAGCTTCCATGCCATCCATCTTAGCTTATATGACTTTCTTTAAAAAATCCATCTTAGCTTCTATGCCTTCCTTTAAACCATCCATCTTAGCTTCTACATCTTTCTTTAAACCATCTATCTTAGATTTTGTTACTTTTTTTGCAAGTGACATTTGTTGCACTTGGTCTCGTAATTTTCATATATCATGTTGCATTTCTTCCTATTTTTCATGAGTCATGCTAGAGCTTTCAGGTTGCTTACTAGGTTTTTGCATTTTCTTTCCTTGAGGCATCAATTACCAATAATAATGCTTTATCATACCCTTTGAATTCCTTCAAACTAATTTTTCAAACCAAGCTTATGCAAAAATTTAAAAAGAACTACACACCTTTTTTCACTTTGTAGGAGCTCAATATTGAATCAGATGTATTTTTGTAATTTCGAATCATCCAGTTCTGAAATGGTGAGCTGAAATAGCCCTTTGTGTCCTCTTTCCAATGCCACCAGTCTGATTGAATTTAGATTTTCCAAGGCATAGTTATGCACAATCTCCCAATATGACTTGATTATTCCAGAAGAGAAAACTTGTAAGAAGTGCCACGTGTCACTATTTTGACCTTAATATATGAAAAATATACACAAGAAACTACAGTCCAGCCTCTTTTTGTAATTTCTTACGAAATTTCAATCTAATGCTCGAAACAATAGTTATGACAATTTTCCCAAGGTCACCTGTTTGGAATGTAATTCAGGAGTCTGCAAAAAGGCCAACTTCTTCAAATAACATCTTTGCAAAAATAGTGCAAAAATCTCTAAAATTCATACCCAAGGTTCAGCATGATTTTTTCTCAAATGGGTTTATTGTTTCACTTTTGAAACATCGCAGAAAAACATTTATAGGAAAAATTCCACGATGACCTATTTGGACTAACAAAACCCTAGAATCCAAAGCTCTAATACCAAATGTTATGAAAGCAACTCACAAAAAGATAGAAAAGATAGTTGAACGCCTTAGAATTCAGCCTCTTCGAGGGGGCAAACTCATTTACATTACACAAATGAACAATTCTTCGATGATACAAATGAAAAAGCCTACTTTCTATATATAGGAGTTTAAGGGGTCACAATATAACCAAGCCGACCTAACAATAATAATATGAAGGCATAAAAATAACAATAGAGGGATCCTATGGGGCATAGTAATAACAATATGGGGACAATAGGGGCACAACAATATTAATAAGGGATACAACTACAATATTAATGGGGGCATCACTAGTATTATAGGGACCTAACAAAAACTAGCTCTTCAATCAAATCATCATGTATAAACATGTCACATCAGGTCAACTCAAAACAAAACCATCATAAATCAGAATTACAGATCAAAAAATAGTGATACTTATACTTCAACCAATTATTTTCTTATTCCTTTGTTCTTTCCTCTTTTTTGTACACACACTGAGTCAGTTTCCACATCTGGAAAGCACTTAGTGTCTTATTTTCTCTTCTATCACGTACACACAATGTACATCACAACACATATACCCACACATGATGTACACACCACACAATAAGTACACCTACATACAGTGTACAACACAACACATACATCTACACCCGATGTACAAGGCAACACATACACTTACACCCTGTGTACAAAACAACAAATACAACTACACCAGGTGAAGAACTCAACACATACACCTACACCCGGTGTACAGCACAACACATACACCTACACATCGTGTACAATGAAATGCGTAAACCTATACGCAATGTACAACATAACATATATACGTAGACAAAGTACAACACAATGAATACACATGTCACGACACAATGACTACACAATGCACATAAAATAGTACCACATGTACACAACACTACATGTACAACATGTACATGATACCATATGTACAACATGTACACAACACCATGTGTACAACATGTACACAACACCATGTGTACAACATGTACATAACACCACATGTACACAATGCCACACGCACAATATGTACATAGTACCTCGTTTACATAGCGCCACCTACACAACGTGTACACAACACCACATTTAGACAACATGACTTGCAAAATGTGTACATAACACCACAAGTACACAACACCACTTGGACAATGTGAACACAACACCACATGCACATAATATCACCTGCATAGTGTGTATAAAACACCACATGCACATAGCACCACATGTACAACATGTACATATCACCTCACACACACAAAAGCACATGTACAACATTTTTGTAGCACCACATGTACACAACAATGCATAGACAACATGTACACAACACCGCACATGAAACATGCACACATCACCATATGTACACAAACCCACATATGCAACATGCACACAACACTATATGTACATAGTATTGCATATGTAACATGTACACAATATTATATGTACACAGTAACGCATATACAACATGCACAGTACACCATATATGAAACATGCACACAATTCCATATGTACACAATACTGCACATGCAACATGTACACAAAACGAGTACTACACACCTGAAGGCCACAATATCTCTACCAAGAAACTTGCCTTCTAGTGTTTCTCCACTATCCATGTTTGCTTGAGCAAGCCACAAATCGCACTTCTTTCATTCAACTGATGTATCCCTCAACATAGCCTATCCATAACATAAACATAGGCATAGTATAAGAACATAATATCAAATCATATCCACATGATATTGACCTCATAGCTCTATCAAGGCTAATCTTCCCACTTGATTTCTCATAGTACCAGGAAGCTCTTCATGCCATTTACCTACACAATCAAGCATTCCTCCACAACCATGATTCTTGGTGACCATGTTATACAATGACATACATACACACATACATGTATACATATAAACATTAGCATTAAAAATCATGATCCTCGATGACCCTATCAGACAAAGGCATACATACATACATGTGTAGATATATAGACATCAATATAATCATGATCACAACATAATTACCAAATATCATAAGTTCAAGGTTAAGAGAACTTCTTTTATTTGTGCAAATCATGCACAACATTGAGAACAATAGTTGCCAACATAACCAAGGCATCTGATACCTCAAATCCATTTACTTTACCTTTCCTATTACCTTTCTCATGATTGTCCTACCATCATTTATTTACCCCAATGGACCTAACCAAACAAACTAACTATCATATCCTTGCCTTCAACTACCCTTATACATGAACCAAGCTTCATCCAAGTTTCACATTACTTGTTGGGTCTTATTCAACTCTACCCAAGAGTTCCATTAACTTTCCTTTTTCCCTATCCAATTCCCAAGACCCTAAAAACATAAATGGAAAGAACAAGAAGCAAACAAGAAGAAAAACCATGAAAACCAATAGAAATACGACACCACAAACAAAGTGATATGGCCATGCACCAGACATAAACAAAAATTCAAATCAAAAACAAAAAAATCACAAAGAAACAAAGAAACAAAGAATCAATCCCCATGGGTTCCCAATGCTTCCAAGGGAAAGCTCAACTCGAGCCTTGTTCAAGATTTCATGGCAGTCCCTTTTGCCATGTAATCCTTGCATCATAATACAATAAACACACAATTTTTACTACATAAATAAACATAACAATATATCAGTTACATTACCTTGTTGTTCCAAGCACACTTCCTTGTAACTAAACATGTGCACATATCGTATCTCAAGGGACTCCAATTCTCTGACGAATCTAGCCGTAGCTGAAAACCAATTATTATACTTGTCACATACATGTTAATGAATACAAAACATACACATAATGTCAGACAAAATTAAGATTGAGAATACTTTATGTATTCATACAAAGCACTCATTTGTTTGGAATTGTGGTTTCCAAACATAGCCAAAGAAATTTCACCCAGTTCCCTTCTTTTACCTATTCTTTGTTGCGATTGAATATTATTATGTGTTATCACATCATGTGGTTTTTAGTCATATAAATAAATCAATAATTACCTTGTCATGCTAATACCAAGCATGTTTTACCTGCAACTGTTCACACATGTTAGTCGCATGTTCCAAAAATCAAGACACCTTGTTTATTAATTTGAAATCAACCTTTACCAATACTAATAACCATGTCATAATCAACTCACAATCATTAGTCATAATACTACAACTAGAACCCAATTGCACTCAAGTACATATCAATTTTCTTAGTGTTATGCAACAACTCACAAAATAGAAGAATGAGATGGAACAACAACTTCAAAAGTAGCATCTTCAAGGGGGAAACCTCCTTTACATTACACAAATGAACAATTCTTGGATGATATAAATGAAAAGACCTCATTTCTATATAGGATTCTAAGGGGTCAAAATATAATTGGAGCCGACATAACAATAATAATGCAAGGGAACAACAATAACAATAGTGGGCTTCTATGGGGCACAATAATAACAACATGGGGACAACATGGGCACAACAATAACAATACAGGGCTACAATGAAAATAATAATAAGGGAACACACTAGTATTATAGGGACGTAACATGCCCCTCTCCTTCAAAAAAGTGTAGTCCTCAATGTTTGAGTAGTTATGGGTGCTTCTATATATAATTCCTATCCTCCCATGTGGAATCTTTAGCTGGAATGTTCTTCCACTTGATGAGATACTTTGAAATTGATTGATTTTGTCATTGTCGAGTTCTTTTTTCAGTCTACTTTAGGTTCCAATATTATTTTTCCTTCCTCATCAAGTTCTAGCTATATTTTTTGACCTAGGAGCTTGTCACATACAACCTTCTTTAAGCATGAAACATGGAAAACTGGGTGCACTCAAGAAGATGCAGGAAGTTCCAATTTGTATGATGTACTACCAATATTTTGCAACACCTTGTATGAACCATAATACGTTGGTGATAATTTACTATCCTCCTTATCTTTCTTGAGGGGCATTTGTTTGTATGGTTGTAGTCATAGAAATACCTAGTCACCTACATCAAAACTTCTTTCACTACGAAGTTGATCTGGCTGTTGTTTCTTTTTATTATGTGCCAAAATCAAGTGATCCTTTAAGAGTTGGAGAACTTTTTGTTGATGCTCAATGTGATCTTCCACTGCTTGAACCTTAGAATTTTCTCTTAAATATGATTTGATGGATGGTGGATGATATGCATAAAGTGCCATAAATGGGGTCATTTTTCTTGTAGTATGGAAGGAAGTGTTATACCAGCATTCAGCCAGAGGTAACCATTTGACCCATTGTGTTTGTTTATTAGATACAAAGAAACGAATATATCCTTCCAAACATTTGTTCACTATCTCATTTTTCCCATCATATTGAGGATGATAAGATAAGATATGAGCTAACTAAGTGCCGAGTCGGGAAAATGTTTTTGTCCAAACATTTCTAGTGAAAATAGGATCTTTGTCACTTACAATAATATTTGGGTTGCCATGTATCTTTTGAATTGTTTCCATAAATGTAGTAGCAATTGTACTAGTTTTAAATGGATGAGATAATGCACAAAAGTGGGTATACTTCATAAGTCTATCAACTACCACCATGATGACACTCTTTCCTTCGAACTTGGGTAAACATGTGATAAAATACATTAAAACCACTTTCCAACATTGACATGGAATAGACAAAGGTTTTAATATACCTGGGGTCTTAATTGTCTCAAACTTATTTGTTTAGAAAACCAAACATTCAGCCACAAAGTTTTGAATATCGGATTTAAGGTCATTCCAAAAAATTCCTTCTTAACCCCACGGTAAGTTTTTAAAAATTCAGAATGCACTACTAAGAGACATGTGTGTAATTCCAGAAGAATATTTTGTTTGAGTTGGGAATTCTTACATAGGTATAAGCAATATTTGTACCATAAAGAATCATTTTTCCAGCTAAATGTATCAAATGTATTGGGATCTTGCTACAACTTTGAATGAGTTCCCACACTTCTTTGTCATTTTTCCATTCATCCCTTTTTTTTATCCAATCTGGTTGGACAATAGAAATGGAACAAATAAATGCTTCCACATCCTCATCCTTTCTTGAGAGTGCATTTGGAACAACATTTTTCTTCCCTTTTTCATAGATGATTTCAAAGTCATAACCCAACATCTTTATGACCCTTTTTTGTTTCTCTTTTAAAGATAATCTTTGTTCTAAAAGGTATTTAAGAATATCATGATTTGTTTTTACCTTAAAGTGCCTTCCCATTAGGTAAAGTCACCATTTCTTAAGTGCATGTAGTATTTCCAACATTTCCTTCTCATAAATAGCTTTTTGTAAATACTTTCCTTTGATTGGACTACTTTCAAAAGAAATGGGTATTTCTCCTTGCATTAAAACAACACCAATTCCTTTTCTTGAGGCAGCACATTCCACAATAAAGGTTTTTGTGAAGTTTGGCGTAGCTAAGACCAATGCTTTGCACATTGCCTCCTTAAGATATTCAAAGGATTTTATTGCTTCTACGGTCCAAGAAAATGCATCTTTATTCAGTAATGTTGTTAGAGCTATTGTTATTCTCCCATAATTCTTAACAAACTTGCGATAATACCCTATCAACCCAAGAAATCCTTGCAGATGCTTTATGGATGTGGGGATTTTCCACTCCTTAATGGATTTAATT
The DNA here is from genome assembly GCA_000404065.3 of Pinus taeda. Classification (NCBI taxonomy): domain Eukaryota; kingdom Viridiplantae; phylum Streptophyta; class Pinopsida; order Pinales; family Pinaceae; genus Pinus; species Pinus taeda. Next base: position 18,342 of record APFE031647385.1, on the reverse strand, counting down.
TTTCTAGGGTATACCTTAACACCTTCATGAGATACAATATGACCCAAATATTCCACCTCTTGTACTCCAAAGAAACATTTGGAGGTTTTTTCATATAATTGTTTCTTCTCCAATAGTTTGAGCACTCTATTAGCATGTTGAACATGATCCTTCCAAGACATGTTGTATATTAGTATATCATCAAAAAATACTAACAAAAATTTCTAAGGAAGGGTTTGAAAATTGAATTCATCAAACCTTGAAATGTAGAAGGTGCATTGGTAAGTCCAAAAGGCATGACAAAAAATTCATAATGACCCTCACGAATTCTAAATGTTGTTTTCGGAATGTCTTGAAGCTTCATTCTGATTTAATGATATCTTGAATGAAGGTCCAAATTGTTGAAGTCAATTGCTCCATGCAATTCATCTAATAATTCATCAATGACAGGAATGGGAAATTTTATCCTTAATAGTGAGCTTGTTGAGCTCCCTATAATCTGGACAAATGTGCCATGATCCATCCTTCTTGTGCACCAATACTATTGGAGAAGAGAAAGAACTGTGACTAGGTTGAATTATACCAACCTCTAACATTTATGAATCCACACGTTCAATTTCACTCTTTGGGGAATAGGTATATCTCTAAGGCCTAATGATTGGAGGAGAACTTCTTGTAATAAAATGAATAGCATGGTCATGGTCAAGAATATGTGGCAGGCCTTTAGGAGTCTCAAACACCTTGGAATGATTGTCCAAGAATTTTTGGAGATATGGAGAAATAGATGATTTCAATGTGGGAACATCTAGCGAACATAATTGTGAAATTATGCCACATTGTTCTTTCTTTAGAAGCTTTGTCATGCTGTTAGAGATGATTACCTTTCTTGGTTTCATTATGATACCCCTTAATTCAACTTCCTTTCCTTCAGAATTTTTTTTCAAGAAAAGTTCTTGAAAATTAAAAGCTATTGTACCCAAAGGCTGTAGCCATTGGACTCCTAGTACAACATCAGCACCACCCATTGGAATGGAAAGCATTAGAATATTCAACACATATTCTCCCATGGGTAGCTTGATATTATGGCACCTTCCAGAGAAATTTATCGTTCCTCCATTTGCATCCATCACTTGACACTCTGGTGTTGGATATAGGAAGAAATTCAATTCTTTCACTATCTTATAATGAATAAAAATATGGTTACTACCTGAATCAATCAACACTATTGCCATTTTCTTCTTGATATGTCCTTCTATCTTGATAGTTTGAGGGGTGGTAATTCCAACCAATGCATTACAAGGTATGGTTGGATTCATTTCATCTTTTTCTAGGGTTTTTTCCTGGTGTGTATCCTCTTCTTTTGATGTTTCTTATTCTTTTTCTTCTTCCTCTTCACAATATATGTAAAATAATTTCTTCTCAGCACACTTATGACCTTTAGTGTATTTGCTATCACAATTGTAGCAAAGCAATTTTTCTTTTTTTTCTTCCAATTGTTGTGGTGTCAACCTTGTAGAGTGTGGAAGGCTAGGGGCAACAACACTTGCATCTTTATGGTTGTGATTGGTAGGCTTCCTTGTTGCAATAATTTTGCTTTCAATTTTTCTTTCCAACCTGAATGCCTTCTCCAATGAATCAGGTTCCCAAAGGCGAACCTCATGTTGGATGTTATCCTTTAAAGTCTCTATGAATACATCAATCCTATGCTCCTCTGGAATATCTTTTAACCTTATATTCAATTTTGTTGAATTCCTCAATGTTCTCCACCATTGTACCCTTTTGTTTGAGATTTATCAATTGACTAAAAAAGGTGTTTCTCTTTGTATCCTCATAATGTGCTATCACTTCTTCTGTTAAAATTTCCCAAGTGAAGATTTGTTTATGAGAGAAAATCCATCGATACCATACAAACTGATTGGGTTCCAAATATAAAGTCAAAATGTGTACCTTTTGTGTGTTTTGCACATTATGGAGATTGAAATATTGCTCCATCTGTAGTATCCATGTTATGGGATCCTTGCCATCAAACTTCCTAATATCGATATTTGGCACATGGCAGGTCTTCAATCCAATATTAGAGTCAATGAAATCATGACTAGCATTTCTTTTGTTCTCATCATGAGTTTCCTCTACTAAATTTTCGCCATTAAGAAGCATTTCTTACAGCAACTTTGTCAAACCTCCTTTCAAAGCTTCCATGTCTTTCTTCAAATATTCAATGTTTATTTCTAAACCATACATATTATATTCCATGCCATCCATCTTAGCTTCCACACCATTATTTTTAGCTTCTGTTACTTTTTATGAGAGTGAAATTTGTTGCACTTTGTCTCATAATTTTGATATATCATGTTGCACTTCTTCCTCTTCTTCATGAATCATGCTAGAGACTTCAGGTTGCTTACTAGGTGTTTCTATTTTCTTTATTCTAGGCATAAATTAATGATGAATATGCTTCATTGTGACCTTTGAATCACTTCAAACAAAATTTTCAAACCAAACTTATGCAATTTTTTAAAAAAGACTACACACATTTTTCTATTTGTAGAAACTCAATATTGAATATGTTGTATATAAGTAATTTCATATCTCCAAGGTCTAAAATTACATCATGTGGTATCCCTATTCATTCGCTTTCCAACCCCACCAGTCTGATCCAGATTTGATTCTCCAAGACCTAGTTATGTCAAATCTCCCACGAAGACATGAGTCATTATAAACTAGTTCAGTAGAGAAAACTTGTACGAAGTTCCACATGTTATTGTTTCGACCTTCAGACCTAAAAACGATACACAGAAAACTAAAATCCATCTTGTTTTTGTAACTATTTACGAAATTTCAATATGATGCTTAGAGAAAAAGTTACAATTATTTTCCCAAGGTGACCTGTTTGAGATCAAATTCAGGAGCCTGCAAAAACCCTAATTTCCTCAGTTCATATCTCCAATTGTTATGCAACAACCCACAAAATAGAAGAATGAGATAGATCAATGACTTCAAAAGTAGCCTATTAAGGTCGGGAGGGGGGGGGGGTGTGTGTGGGAGGGGGAGCCTCCTTTACATTACACAAATAAATAATTCTTGGATGATACACATGAAAAGAACTCCTTCCTATATATATGAGTCTAAGGGGTCATAATATAATCAGAGACGACATAACAATAATAATGTAAGGACATAACAATAGAAATAGTGGGCTTCTATGGGGCACAATAATAACAATATGGGGACAAAATGGGCACAAAAATAACAATAAGGGCTAGTGACAATAATAATAAGGGAATACACTAGTATTATAAGGACGTAACACTTAGCAAATATTGTGTTAGTACAATTGTCTTAAAACAAAATCATTCCTTCATGCAATTTTATAGGCACATACTCATATTATGCAATTAATCAAACATTCAAACAACTTGTAAACATACCATGTTATAATAACGAAATAGATGAAATAATCAAACTCATACCTAAATGTATCTCAAGGGAGGCTATCACATCTACACCAGTCAATCCAGATTAGTACAACACAATATCACAAACATATCAAACCATACCTGAATATCATACCCATCCGCACAGGCCAATCTAGATTAGCATGATACATATAACATTAAGATCTTAACTATAATGACCATAATCATCATGCATATGACTACAAAGTGTATAAAAAGAAGTTACTACCATGCGTGACTATCTGACACATGTGCCTAAGACCACTTTGATTAGCTAGCATCTACCATGCATGCAACCAAAACAATGATAGAATGACAAGCATGCATATAACCACAATATAAAAATAATGACAAGAATGTACATAACCATAATGCTCATAACAACCATTAACCAACATACCTTCATGCCCAATATAAACATGTATGACGATTTTCTCTTACCCTGAGGTCCAGTGCTGCAACCTCGCTTTGATAATGTACTTATCCTACTCTATCTCATTTAGAATATCAACATCATGATGACCCGAACTACAACAATTATTATCACAATTCATGCATGACAATCACATAGATAGCTAACATTCATATATGACAAACACATTTTTCCCATTCATTCCAAGTATTTGAACCATGTTGTGATACCAATCTATAAGTCCCCTCCCACATTTACCCATTTTCACCATCTTTTCTGGGTAAAAATGAGATGAGGGATACCATGATATGATTCAACCTCCTAATTATAGTTAAGTAACTTGAATTGACAAACTACAACCTTACTAACCTTCCTCATGAGCTGTATGACACCAAGGAGCTAAACAACCACTCCTGGTGCCCAAATCCTGAGCTGAAATTCCTTTTTGCTGACATGGGCTCTTAAACACATGCATGACAAGGCCTCCATGTGGTTGAGGGCCTCCATCCACATGAATAAGCCTACCAGGGTTAGGTTTTGACCCAAATTCCTTGGTTCAGAGGGTGCGGTTCCAGATTCTAATCCTAAATTCTAGGTCAACCTTCATACCACTGTCTAAAGCTTCCTGATACTTTCTAGAATGATAATTAACTCATTAGCAGGGCTAAATATACAAATTTTAATCACAAAATTGACCTAAATAGACTTAAACATAACAATCATTCTGTCAAACATATTAAGAACATGTAATATATAGGTCATGAATGCATTCCTAAACAAGGGGTTTAAAACTCATTTATGAATCATCAAGAATGTATAATTCCCTCTCATAATAGTTGCAATAACATATGTTAGCTTATGCTTTCAATAACTAGTCATCAACAAATAAAAACATGTTAAGATCCATGGCTAGAACTTGTTAAGATTTGTGGCCAGAAACCATGTTTATAACTAACATATAACCAAAATAATAGCCATGATAGAATAAGCATCAAAGCCACATAATAACAAGTAACAATACTCATGAAATACAAGAGGAGAAGAGATCTTATTAACATATTCAAAAGCCAACTAAGTCAAGGACTTCCACATACCACCTAACCATATATTGGGTTGAACCAAATATTTATTTCAACCAATCACCCTTGTGTCATATTCCAAGCATGAATGTGGGACTCAAGAAAAATCAACTAGAGATTCTAGGATATTAAACCACCTCCACCCTCAAGATTTATCGCAATCCCACTAAAACTGGTCAAGGGATCACTAGGCCCAAAACAAAACATAAACAACCAGAGCTTCCCAAAGATTAAACCACCTCCACTCTCCAGATTTACCGCAATCCCACAAAAACAAGTCAAGGGATTACTAGGACCAAAACAAGATTGGATGGCTCAAAATTTCTTTACCAATACCTTAAGGAATTTGTCCATCTCCACCCTCAGGCTTTATCGCAATCCTGCCAAAAATGATCAAGGGATTCCTTGATCCTTGGCAATTTTCTTGAGACAAGCTCACCCAGTTTTAAAACAATCTGGCAATCCAAAGCCTAATAGAATGAAAGAACCCCTCACACCATGGTTATTCTAAAATCAAAATAGAAGGTTGAAACCACGATCACACCTAGAAAAACTCATGCCATGTCAACAAGAGAACCAAATGCACAAATGCATGTACCATGCATTCTCAAACAAGCTAGGAAATTACACATGCAACTTGTTACTTGCAATTATTTTTGTTGAAGCTGCTTGATCCAACTTTTCCTTGCTTGTTTGCTTCCTCCTATTGGTCCTCTTCTCTCTCTAAAACCAATTCCAAAGCCAAACATACGAAAAAATCAAGTGACAAAATCCATGAATTGATCCTCAAAATCCTTTTATCATTAAGGCCTCTATTTTCTTCATTTTCCTTGGCAAATTTGTGACCCTTCATCTCCCTTTTCTCCTTTTTCCCTTTATTGTCATTAACAAAATACCAATTAATGTCTCTTTTCCTTTCCAAATCCTTTATCAATGTCTTTGCCAATTTCCTTAGCCACTTATAAATTGAAACGAACACTCACTAGGATGTATTGACCAACATTCAACTTGGAATACCTATCCCATGACCTTGGTCTTCTTTTTCCTTTATTAACTTTCTTACATGAAATTTTAATTGGGGTTGTTACAACCATTGGTCATTTTTATTTTATATTTGTAAGGTTATTTTATTTATATTTTTGTAATTTATTTTGAGCTAGTTAAAATGTTTACATTACAATAATCTTTTTATTTAATTTTATATTTATTTTTATGTAATTTTACTTAGTCAAAATGTTAAACATTACATTACAACATCTCTACCCCACTGAGATAGAAAGCATCTCTTGACGCAATGAGGAAAATTTATATAACTCATCTATTTTTTTCAATGGGATAGTTGAAGATAATACTAGTCTATTCATTATACACCTTTTTCCTTATCATTATTCATACATAGAAGTATAGTTTACGTACCCTTATTATTATATCAAGAAATCACTATGAGGTTGTAATGTTGTAATGTTGTAATGGTTGTAATGGTTGTAATGTACCCAATACCCCCTCTCAATTTTTGAAGATATGGGGTATTTCTTGAAAATAAAAATAAAAAATCCATTTATCTTCTTTTTAATAATACCATACCTTATCAATACCATATGTCCTATTGATATGACATTTTCTTTAATTAATTATTTCCAATAAATTAATTAAAAGAGCATAACTAGTTTAAGATAAATCTTAATTCCTGACTTGTGAATATTATTATGAATCATTTCGCATATTTCATGGAGATAAAATATTTACTATCTATTTAATAATTACTAAAAATTGAATTAAAATTGTAAAATATACATCAATGTAATAATAACAATTAAGCACAAGCCGGTTTCTTCTTGATTTCCTTGGATTCCTCTTGATGTCTTATTTTCATTTTTTATTTCTGTATTTTTATTCTTTCTCCATTCATTTCTTTCCCTTTTTAGTTAATGTTCCTAATAATTCTTTTTTTCCTTTAATTATATTTAACTAATTGTAGTTTTATTGTTGATTATTCTTATTATCAATTATTATAACATATATCTATCCTTTTTTTCTAATATTTTTAATCTTTTTTAATTATTTTTTTACATTATCTCATTGATATTGTAAATAATTATTATTTTTAATAAATATATATTATTTTATTCAATTAAAATGAAAATAAATTAATATTTTATCCAATTAACTAATTCCTAATTCATAACAACTTTCACTCAACGGCTAGTTCATAATGGCTATCTCCACTCTAGGATGCATCTGTGCTATTTAAACTATTGGGAAAAATGGTTTTTTCACCATTGTCCTAAGGATGAATCACATTAGATGATTCAGAATGGCTATCTCCAGGCTAGGATGCATCTCTGTTATTTAAACAATTGGGAAGATTGGTTTTTTCACCATTGTCCTTAGGAACCACATTAGTTGGTTTGAAATGTCAACCAAAATTCAATAATGTGAAAATTCAATAATGTGATTAATCCGAAAGACATTCTCTTATCAATATGGATCAAAAATCTTAGATCTAACAATAATACTTATTATTGATAGATATTAATTTATGATAAGCATCAAAATACTTTAAAAATGATACCAAATTTTATTAACCTTTCACTTTAAAAATGATAAGAAATGAATAATTATAGTCCTCCTCGATGGGTACATATTATTTTACAATGAATACAATGTATAAGAAAATATTTTATGAACCTAAGACTAGGTCTCATTTATGTGTGTTTGTGTGTGTGTGGGAGATAAACTGTACACTTATAATACAATAAGACTATGAAAGGGTCTAGCCTGCATAACATTATAAGAATATAAATGAATTAACTCAATATATAGGGATTAATAAGGAATTTTAGGGTTAACATGGGGCTTATATAGGGATTAACATATTAAGTTAGCTCAAGGTTGATTTTATACATATGTTAATTCACTTAGGGCTCTGGGTTCACTTTGTTAGCTAAATCTTGATTATTTTGACCATAGTGTCCTTTGAGATCCCCATCAATGGTTCAAAATTTATTTTTTTAGGCCATCTAGGGATCTCAAACATGGGTGTCCATTTTCATCCATAGTGTTTCCAGTAGTAGCTAAAGGATTGTTAGCGGGGCCTTACTAGAGGAAAATGGTTTGGAAGTATCAAAGGTATAAATCTTGGCAAATAATTTCCACTTATCTCACTTTATTTATCTTGATGTTATTCTCTTATTGAGTGATGGTTCAAGAAGGGATGTTTCCAAATTTAGTAAAATTATTAGAGCTTTTATTTTTGTATTGCTAGTACTAACCTAGATCCATCTTAACTCTGAATCTACCAAGCACTGAGAGGGAATAGAACTCTTTTTTACTCTAAAAGAGGTTTGAATATTAATTGATTTGATACCTTTTGGTGCTTGGTAGATACAGAGTTAATATGGAACTAGGATTGTTTAGTTCCCCACTTTAAATAGGCTACATTCCACATGAATACCATGGGTTCTCATGGATCAATACCATTGTAACCCCCTTCCCATGTTTACGCATTTTCACCAGATTGTCAGGGTAAACATGATCTGAGAGTTAATATGACATGAATCAACCTCATAAGTATAGTTAAGGAAGTGAAATTGACAAACTACAACCTTACTAACATTCCTCAGGATCTATAGGACACCAAGGAGCTAAACAACCACTCCCAATGCTCAAATCCCAAGCTCAAATGCCTTTTCGTTGACTTGGGTTCTCAACCGCATGCATAAAAAGGCCTCCATGCAATTGAGGGCCTCCAAGTACATGAATAAACCTACAAGGGTGTCCTTGTGATGCAAATTCCTCAATTCAAAGGTTGTGGTCCCGAATTCTGAGCTTAAATTCCAGGTCAACCTCTAGACCACTACCCAGAACTTCTTGAGACCTTCCATAATGATAAGTAATTCAATGAAAGGATAGACATACAATTTTGAATAAAAAACTTGACCTAACCATGCCTAACCATGATAGTCATTTCGTCAAACATATTGAGAACATGTAATCTATAGGTCATGAATTCATATCTTAACTTATGGGTCTGAAACTTATCTGAGAATCATTAAGAAGGTCCAATGTGCTCTCATAATAGTTACAATAACATATATTATCTCATGCATTCAATATCCATTCATCAATTAATCAAAACATGTCAAGATCCATAGCTAGAACCTGTTACGAAACCATGTTTATAACTAGCATATAACTAGAATAATAACCATGATAGAACAACCATCAAAGCCACATAATAACAAGTACAAGTAATCATGAAATATAATAGGAGAAGAGCTCTTATTAACATATGAAAAAATCAACCAAGTTAGAGACTTCCACGTACCACCCAACCATAGATTGGGTTGAACCAATTCTTTCTTTCAGCGAATCACCCATGTGCCATATTCCAAGTCTGAATGTGGGACTGAAGACAAAATAACTAGGGGTTCCTGAAGATTAAACCACCTCCACCCTTAGGCTTTACCACAATCTCTCCAAAACTAGTAAAGGGATCACTAGGCATAAAACAAAACATAAACAACCATGTTTCCCATATATTAAATCACCTCCACCCTTGGGATTTATTGCAATCCTGTCAAAATTGATCAAGGGATTACTAGGCCCAAAGCAAGCTTGGATTCCTCAAAATTTCTTCACCAATACCTTGAGGAATTTTTTTGTCTCCACCCTCAAGATTTACCGTAATCCCACCAAAGATGGTCAAGGGATTCCTAGGCCCTTAGCAATTTTCCTAAGACCACCTCATCTAGTTCTAAAACCATCTAGCAATCCAATGCTCAATCGAATGAAAGAACCCCATCACACCATGGCTATCCAGAAATGGTAAGGCAAGGCTGAAATCATTGTCACACCCTGGAAAAAACTATGCCAGTGATAGCAAGAGAACCAAATACATAAATCCATGTATGAAGCATTCTTAAACCAGCTAGGAAATCACACATGCAACCTATTACCTAAAAGTATTCCTATTGAAGATACTTGATCAAAATTTTCCTTGCTTGCTTGCTTCCTCCTCTTAGTCCTCTTCTCTCTCTGAAGCCAATTCAAAAGTCAAAATAACAAAAATATCAACTAACAAAAGCCATGAATTGATCCTCAAAAGCCTTTTTATCATTGAGGCCTCTATTTTCTTCATTTTCCTTCATTTTCCCTTTAATTTTTCTCTCATGCAAATATGTGACCCTTCATCTCCCTTTTCTCCTATTTTCCTTTATTCTCGTAAATAAAATACCAATTAAAGACTCTTTTCCTGTTCAAAGCCTTTTCCAATGTCTTTGTTAATTTCCTTAGCCATTAATAAACCGAAATGAACACCCACTAGGATGTTTTTCCCAACATTTAGCTTGGAATACATGTCCCATGACCTTGGTATTATTTTTCCTTTATTAACTTTATTACATGAAATTTTACCCCGGTATTGTTACAAAACCCTCCCTTAGGGGAACACCGTCCTCTATGTTCTATGAAAGCTATGACTAGAAAACTGCTAAAAACTAAAACATACTGCCTAAGAGCTATATAACATAACCTGTTGCAATATTTAGAATAGCCACTACTGAAATCATGACAATCATACCATTTATTGGAGCTTTGTAACACAACTCATTATAGTATTTACAATAAAAACCACATATATACTCATTCATATTTGCTTCAACAAAAAAATAACCATATAATTTTTTTGTGAACCTTTATAAATCCATCTCGATAAACTATTCACAATAAAATACACATATATACATATGCACATTTTCTCTAACTAGAAAATAAAAGGATACGATGCCTGCATCTGCAACAAGGGAATCCATAGGTTTTACACAACATTTTGTCACTGTCCATATACTCCCTATGCATGATCCTAAAGGACCTCTACAGTGAACCCCATATGCTTTCCTCTCATGAAGAAATTCCCATTATGTCCCTCTTCATGAGCAGAATAATTCCCTTTTGCATAATTTCCCAAAAATATTATGTTTACCCCCGTTTGCAAGACCAACGTTAATGACCCACATCCTCCTCGTGTCGATATGCAAGGATTAAAACTATCACCAATTCTAATTGGATCAACTGAGCCCTTTCTCAGTCATGTCGATCCTCTTTTGGAAACTTTTTTAAATATGGAGCCGAAGCTTCTAGCCCTAGAAGCTTCGTAACGAAAGTCTGGTAAATGATTAGACTGGATGGAGCCGAGGAGGTCAATTTGGGCTCCTTTCCCCTATTAGGATGGAACAAAATCAAGATATGATACCTTCTCCCATGAAGAGAGGAACCATCTCTCATCCACCCAAGCTATATAAACCTCTCTTTTTCCCAAGAAAAAGCTAGTTTTTAGTTTGGAGTTAGAGCTTTTAGGATTGGAATAATCAGCAAGACATCTATAGCTTTAAGTTTTCTAGTGTATGTTTGAGGGATAATAGTGTGATTTGGTGTGGTTTGAGACTAGAGGGAAAGAGGCCTTAAAACCTCTATTGTTGGGGTTGTCCATGAAGTGCTAGTAGAAGTGTGGGAACCCAGATACGTCGAAGGAGACCAACAACATCAAGGCACCGGTTGTAATCTCTTTTTGATTTATATAAATGCAACTATTAATTGATTTCCTACATGAAGTTTAATTTTACATATTTATTTCTTAATGTTCCTTGACTTATTAAGTAGGTTGAATACAATATTGTATGCTATTATGGTTGTTGTTTGCCGTTGTTTTCCTGTTTTAGGTGTTTGAAGGAAGGAAACGAAAGATAGTCAGAGCGAGGAAGAAGGATCATCACCAAGCCGAATAAAATTCTAAGAGGTAGGCCCTATTAATTTATTCTAGCTTAAGGAGATCTTTCATAGATTGTTTGTTTGTGGTTAGACCCACTCTCTCCAGATAGAGGAATTATTTGTGTCCGCACTTAAAATTTACCTTCATCACAAATTGGTGACCATATTTGGGATCCAATCCTTCTATTTGATTGATTTTCATTTTATGGTTTTGTGTGAAATTTTCTAGTATCACCATTTCCCTTTAGTGTTCTCTCACTTGTTTTGCTTACTACTCTGAGCCTGAAATTTACAGTGGCAAGTCTAGTCTTAGCCTTTGAAATTTTTATTTTTTTCCTTAAATCCTTGGTCAACGCATTTATTTTTCTAACAGTCATGCTCATTAGTGCGAGTTTCTAAAAAAAAGTTGTGTCGACCCTCTTTTGGTGTGTTTTGTCAGTTAGGCAGTTGCGCTGATTCCTGTAGGTGAAGATTAGGGTTTCCCCTATATCATAACTAGTGTGTCTCGCCCTCTTAATTTCTACCTCTTAGCTCATTTTTCCTATGTTCTCCCTAGTTGGAAAGATTCATTAGCTTGGTTTGTGTGCTTGTTTGGTTTAGCCCACCCTCTGATGTGTTAAGTCTAGCACTGTGTGAAGTTCTATTTTATTTTTTCTTTGAATCCCTCGATCAGGGCTACTTCTAGCCTAGATAGTCACACTGATCAGCCCATTAGTGTTATTTGTAGTTTGGCCAGTCATGCTGGTTGTGCTAATTTATGCTAGTTGTCAGTTAGGATATCATACCAATATCTGACTTAAGAAAAAATCAAAATTTCTCCCATTCCATTGCCAGTGTCTCTTGACCCTTAGACTCTCTTCGTCTACCTAGAAGTGACTAGGATGCTTTGTTTGCTGGTTTTTATTGATTGATTGGCTTGAAGTTTCATTGCTTGATTTTTCTGAGTGTTTTGGATGGTTTCTATGACCCTAGGGCATCTAGTTCAATTACCGTTCATTTGTTTATTTACTCATTGTGTTAATCTTTTAATTTGTTGCTTCAGTTAATCCATCTTTCAGTCGCAACATCTTCATTACTTCATTTCAATTGAATGAGTGAAAGAGTCTCGTTTGTTCTCTTATTTCGAGTGTCTCTTTTCTCATTCCGAGCATAAATTACATTTCTTGGTTTGTCAATTGAGCATTTATGTGTTTGGTTTGTTTGATTCAGGGAAAAAGTTGATTTTAGTTTCATTTATCATTCTTTGGATTTTATCAATGCTTGTTGTTTGGAATTGAGAAACTTTTCATTAAAGTGTTTTATGTGAAAGATTTATTTTTCATTTTATGAAAAGAAGAACATCATTCTCATTTACTTAAGTGAAAATATTACATTAGTAGTGCCATTGAGAAGCTAGAATTGCATCATCATAGGCATGGAAATGAAATGGAACTTATTTTGTTGTTAAGGGAAGATTAAGTGAATTTAGGACATATATTAGTGAAAGATTTGATTCTTTGATTGTTGCATTGATTTTGTGTTACCTATCTCTCAATTACTGTTAACTTTCATCGAAGAAAAAGATATATTTTCTCATATAGTTTCATGTAGGAGTTTTGTCAGATGACAGTAGTAGGCCCTTGTAATTGAAACCTAATTCAAGGTCAACCGTTAAAATTTATCGAATTAACCTAAGGAAGAATTAAAACTTAATGCTTACATTTAGAGGTCTAGGCTAGAGACGTGTTCCAACGTCTTAAAACCTAGTAGTTGTCATTTGCTCTAGCACTAGGCAATGCTATTAAGGACTTGTGCTCCCTGTATAGTCGTTTATATAAAGGGAGACCCCACTAGGTTGCAATCCTTTATCTATAGGAAGCCAAGTCTGCCGCCATGTAAACGTGATACACCAAACATAGCATTCAGGGAGATGCCTGCCTGTACTTCTCAGTTTGCCAGGAGGTATTCTATAGTTCATGGTTACTTGGTAATCCCTTTGCCTATATTATCTCATGAAGTCATTTGGATCTTTTTGACTCTTTAAATTTAAAAGATCATCAAGCACTTGTTATTTCAAGCTCATTAACTTTGAAAGAAACTAGAGTCATATTTCATCCTTTTCTCGATTAAAAGGAAAAGTTTTGTTTTAGTGTTTTAAAATTAAATTCCCACTAAATATTCCTAGTAAAAGTTATCTTCCTTATTAATTATTTGGGGTTGATTCCAATGGAAACATTTCTAGAGTCCACCAGTCAAGGATTCCCCTTGGATGGGAATCCTAGTCCTTTTCCTTCTTTTGGAAACACAGGTGCTCCTTATATGGTGACATTGTCCCTCCATGGGTTAACCATTGGTTTACCTGTTTGGTTATTTTCAACCTTGGTGGTCCCGGGTGTCCCGACTCCTATCCAAACATCTCCTTCATTCAAATCATGTCATGATGATTATAAGGTTGACCCCTCACTTTCTTCCCCCATTTCTTCACCCTCCTCTTCTACTTCTCCCGGTGAAAGATTAAAATCTAGTAACCAGGAGCCTAAGAAGAAGAAGAAGAAGATGAAGAAAAAGGGGTCAGATAAGCAAGAGGCCAACCGTGAAAATATTTCTCTAACTGCACTTCCTGTTGACAAAACTTCTGATCCTCCACGGAAGGTTAGATTCCGTTGCAAGATGTGTAAGAGCTATAGGTTTTAACCTCGTACAAAAATTACCTGCATACGAACTCTAAAACACAGAAAATAAAAAATGCGATAGCATAACACATAAAACACATATACACAGATATTTTCCCCTGGATCCCAAAACTGGGACTACCAGCTTGATTTTTCATTGTATTCCTTTCAAAGTTATAATACATATTTATACATACCGAAGCATCCAATACCATGGACCGAAAACCATCGCATCCAAGAACATGTGCAAAAATCATGCACAAACCATAGGTGGGTCCGCCCATCCTTACATAGGGTCCAAAACCAAACTTTTCTGGGGTGCCACCTCAGACCCCATAAGTGGGGTTATGGGTATGCCTCAAACCCCCTGTGACCCCCCTCCCCCCGCTACATAATCGGTGCAACAAAGGGCTCACCCCCCCCCCTCTAACCCCCCAGTTAACTACGTGAGCTAGTCGTGGAAAGAATATAACACAACCCAACATTCTCCCACCAGCAACACCTTTTTGTCTTCTATCATATCCCTCACAAAGTGATATTGATCATCAATTTGCTTTGTCTTTGAATGATATGCGGGGTTCTTTGCCAAGAAAATTGTACTTTGGCTATCACAGTCTATCCTTATAGCTCCCTTTACTAATACCATATTTGAAACAATCTCTGTAACCAAACTGCTTCCTTGCTTGCATGAGTGGCTACCATGTATTCTGCATATGTAGTTGATAGTTCCACTACATATTGTTTCTTACTCATCCAACTGACTACACCTCCAAATAGGTTAAACACATACCCACTTGTAGATCTTCTCTAATCCAGATCTCCAGCCCAGTCTCCATCAACAAAACCATGAATATCCAATATTCTATCCAATCTTGATCTTCCTTGGTAGCACAAACCATAATCACTAGTGCCATGCAAATACCTGAAAACCCACTTCACTATTGTCCAGTGCTCCTTCCCTGGTTTTGACATAAACCTGCTCAATACTCCCCACTACATGTGCAATGTCTAGTCTAGTACAGACCATTGCATACATCAGGCTACCGATTGCACTTGCATATGGAACATGGGACATGTCCTCTTCCTCTTCTTGTGTCTTGGGACACTGTTCAGTAGATAACTTTACACCTATAGGAATAGGAACCTTAATCGATTTACTATCCTGGATATTAAACCTCTGCATTATTGTCTCGACATACTTCCTCTTGTTCAACCAGAGCTTCCTCTTTTCCCAATCCCTTTTAATTTCCATGCCCAAAATATAGTTTGCAGCACCAAGATCTTTCATGTCGAATTTGGAGGACAATTGGGTCTTCAAATCTTAGATAATTTATTTTTCATTTCCAACCAGTAACATATCATCCATGTATAAGACTAGATAAATAACATGGTCACCAATTAATTTAAAATACACACAGTGATATTCTTTGCTTCTCGTGAACCTAAGTCCCTGTATAAATGTATCAAATTTACGATAACCTTCACTGAAAAGCCTTTAGGTTTCTTCATGTAGATCTCCTCTTCCATATCCCCATGAAGAAATGTTGTCTTCACATCCAATTGTTCTACCCCAAAATCAAAAGCAGTAGCAACAGATAAAAGTAATCTAATAGAAGTTACCTTAGCAATAGGAGAAAAAACATCACCAAAATCAATTCTCGGCACCTGTGAATAACATTTTTCTACCAACTGAGCTTTGTATTTCTCCACCTTTCCTTCTACATTTGTCTTCTTCTTGAACACCCATTTTCTGCGAATGGGTTTCTTTCCAGCTGGCAACTCCACTAGATCCCAAGCCTCATTTTTGTGCAAAGATGCCATTTCATCAACCATGGCCTCTTTCTAGAGTTTT
>APFE031647381.1:2324-59654 GCA_000404065.3 Pinus taeda | reverse complement strand
TCAAATATTATGAGCTTATAATAATATTTAGACTATAAACTTTATCTTATTCTCTTGGAGCACTTCAGTTTGAGCTACAGATGTGGCACATGCAGCTGTGAGAAGGAAATATGTTTTCTTTGTGGGTCAGTTGAGTTGTTGCATGAAGGACTTCAGTTAGAACTTCAGTGATTGAGTTCTGTGGAGTTGGATGAGCAGTTAATGGAGTTGTCTTCAGTTGACTTAGTTGAACTAGTTGTATTTAGTCTAACTGGCCAATAGACTAAGTGATGATTTGTGTGAATTAGTTATTAATTAATTCACTAATTATTAACTCATAATGCAACTGAAGAATACATCAGTTAACTCAGTGCATGGACAGTTCAATGGAGACAAGTGTTAGAGGTAAGTGAAAGGGTGAGTTGTGACTATTAGTTGTGCATGAGATTTTCACATGCAATGGATTGAGTAATGCCAAGGAGGCCAAGGCCAATTGTAGCTTGTGCTCACATGATTTTGCCAAGTAAAAACGAGTTTACTTGAGCCATTATCATTCATTCTCTTGTAGGATTGTGCAGTGGAGGCAGGCAAGCAGTGGAATAGATTTGGAGATCAGAACTGAGTTGTATTGTGTGTAATAGGTGGAGATAGTGCTAGATACTTGTGAGAAGTATTGATTATTGTAATGTTACATGTTCTCAATCATTAATATACAGATAGTCTGGGGTTTTTAGCTGTAAGCTTTCCCGGGTTACATACTGTTAATGTGTGCATGCTCTTTATGTTTTATTGTTATTGATGCTGCTATATTGATGATCAACGTAGAGGAGCTTATGTATTGTGTATGTATTCCGCAACAGTACATGATCAGGATAATATCCATTGAATATGTGTTTATTATTCAAAATTTCTACATGGTACCGGAGCTGTTGATCATCAGATCTACTATTCAGGAAGTGTTTACATTCTATTTCTTCAGGCAGAGTCTGTAATCGGGCCAGGTAGCCTCTGGATTCATCCTTCCTTTGGAAGGTGAGATATCCGGTGAATGCCCATATAGTTGATCTCTGTACAAGAAATACCTTGTTCTCACGAATTCTAGATCGGAAGCGGTTGAGTTGGAGCTGGTGGAATTTGAATTTGCAGCAGTGTTTTCTTGGTGTCAACGAGGCAATGTCTTTCAACGAATTGCGATTGGAGTATGCCCTTGAGGGAAGCTCAAACTATATTGCATGGAAGGACAGGATGGAGGCAGTATTGGATGATAACAGGCTTAAGGAGTTCATAGAGACGGATGTCCCAAAGCCTACTGATGCTACTCAAGCTGATGCTTGGCAAAAGAAGACCACAAAATGTCAAAGGATTCTGTTGGAGGGCGTGAAGGATCACATTGTGTCCAGCCTCCATGGAAAGGCTACTCCATATTTGATGTGGAAATCGTTAACAGAAATGTTCCAAATCAAGAGCGATCAGAGGAAGCTGGCGCTCAAAGATAAACTCACAAACATCAAATGCGAGAAGGGTGACAGTATGCCCAAGTATCTCACGAAGTTCACTCAGTGTCGAGATGAGCCGGGAAGTGTGGGGGCTACTGTCGATGATGAGGACTTGGTGAGCTTGGCTCTCCTTGGTCTTCCGAAGAGTTGGCATTCCTATCAGGACTCTGTCAATGGTCGGGAGGAATTGCCAGGATGGGAAAGACTGTGGTCAGATCTTGTGCAGGAGGAGATTAGGCAGAGTACCAGTGACGGATCTTCATCAAAGGGAGCTGATGAAGAAAATTGCGCTTTGGCTACTAAAGAAAAGAAAGGGAAGAGCAAGAAAGCTTCTCAATCTGGTGCGAAAGGCAAGAAGCAGGACATGTCCAAGGTGAAGTGTTTTCACTATCACTAGCACGGACGCTATGCCACTAATTGTCCGCAGAAGAAGAAGAACAAGCAAGCTGCTAGATCTGCAGCAGGAGAGACTCTAGTCTCACAATTTGAGCTTGATTTTTCATTGATCGCATGCTTGGTTTCAAGTGTGATGGGATTGGTGTGGTTCTTGGACAGTGGTGCATCTTTTCACATGACGGGAGATAGAGATTTGTTTTCTGATCTGGAGGACAAAGATCTTGGAGTGCACATCGAGATGGGCGATGATGGTAGATACAGTGCGACCGGTATCGTTACCATTTCCTTTGAGAGGGAGTCTGGTAAACCCTTTGTATTGAAGGAAGTCATGCATGTTCCAGGATTGAAGAAGAATATTATCTCTGTGGCGATGTTAGAGGACAAGAGGTATGATGTTGTTTTCAGCAAGGGAAAAGCTTTCCTGCGCAGCAAGACAATTGGTGAGACCTGGAAGATAGGGGTTTGAGTAAGGAACTTTTATCAGTTGCATGTAGATGGATGCGCAGTAATGGCAGGCAAGGCAAAAGGATTGGTGAGCCGGGATGATGGCAAGCTGTGGCACAGGAGATTGGATCACCTTCACCATGGAGCCTTGAAGATACTGCAGCAGATCACTACAGGGCTTCCTAAAGGCACACTTGCACAGTCAGATCAGTGCAAGGGGTGTACCTTGGGGAAGTTTGTGAAAGCCACCTTTCACGAGAAGGATAGTTGCGCCACGACGATCCTTGAGAGAATTCACACAGACGTGTGTGGACCTTTCTCAGTTGCTTCGACAGCAAAACACAGGTATTATGTGATTTTTGTTGATGATTTCTCTCGTAAGTGCTGGATCTTCTTCATGCAGAAGAAGAGCGAGACATATTCAAAGTTCTGTGAATTCAAAGCACTGGTCGAGAAGGAGTCGGGGAAGAAGGTGAAGGCTCTTAGGAGCGATAATGGTGGTGAATACATCTCGGACGAGTTCAAGGATTTCTGCAAGGCAAAAGGGATTCGAAGAGAGCTCATAGCTCCCCATAACCCACAACAGAATGGGTAGCTGACCGAAAGAACAAAACGATCGTGGGTGCTACACGGGCGATGTTGCATGATCAGGGCCTACCCCTTCACTTGTGGGCAGAAGCATGCAATACAGCAGTTTATGTGCAGAATTGTTGTCCTCATAAGATACTTGGCATGAGTACACCCGAGGAGGCTTATTCTGGTAAGAAGCCTAATCTTTCTCATTTGAGGATTTTTGGTGCTAACGTTTACATGCATGTGACGAAGGATGCCAGGAAGAAGTTGGAGCCGACCGCAGAGGTTGGGATATTTGTGGGGTACACTGATACGCCCCACAACTATCGTGTGTATTTGCCAGACAGTGGTAAAACTGTTGTGCGACGGGATATAAAATTTCAAGAGGAGAAAGCCATGAAGTGTTCGCTTGAGAGGGAGCTACACTTGCATGCAGATGAGGAGCTATTAGTTCCTAAGGATGAGCTTCAGGACGTGGATCAGCCACAGGACGAGGTTCATGGAGTGGAAGAGACCACTCATGCAGCGCCAACCATCAGAGGGCGAAAGCGCTTGACAGAAGCTGAGCGACTGGCTCAAGATGCAGAGAAAGTTGTAGGACCACCTACAGCCCAATGCAGGCAGAGACAGTCACCTGATCGGTACACTGGATACATGGCTCTTATGAGCAAGTGTGTTGTGACTGAGCCATCCTCTTTCGAGGAAGCTGTGGAGGATCCCGCATGGGTAGACGCCATGGTGGAAGAGTATGATTCTATTGTCAGAAACAGTGCATGGGAGATTGTTCCTAGACCGGAAGGGAAATCAGTGGTGGGTTCGAGATGGATCTACAAAGTTAAGCAGGTAGCTGACAAGAGTTTGGAGAAGTACAAGGCAGTATTTGTTGCCCGAGGCTTTTTACAGATAGAGGGGATCGATTATGAGGAGACCTTTGCACATGTCGCAAGGTATTCTTCCATACGGACGATTCTTGCTCTCTCAGCACATATGGGATGGCACATTCATCAGTTGGATATGAAGACTGTGTTCTTTCCTAGAGGTTGGAGGAAGGAGGATGCTACTTTAGCGGAGGTAGTGGATGCCACTGGTTACCAGTAGTTGGTGGAGTCGCATTTGTGCAGGCTCAAGAGAGGCACATCGGGATATGGATTGGATGAGGTGAAGCTATGTGGCTTCGTGGATGCAGATTGGGTAGGGAGCTCAAGAGGCCGAGTATATGGCAGCAAGGGCATCAGGTACCATCATATCAGAGATTGTGTGCAACGGAGGATCATGTTACTTTCATACATTCCAACGGAGGATCAGGATGATGATATTTTGACGAAGGCTCTCACCGGGAGCAAATTCGAATACCACCGAGGCAGGATAAGGGTTGCTGATAATCCATATCTTGTTGAGAGGGAGTGTTGAGATTGCAACAAGATGATGGAGCTTAGTGAAAAGAGTCGCCTTCACTAAGTGGGCCAACAGGCAAATTATGGCGCAAAGTCTATTTTTAGACTATGTCTATTTTTAGACATATGGATCATGTCTATTTTTAGACATATGGATCATGTCTATGAGTTGCAGGATGTTGTTTATGGATGATTGGTCAAGTTGGCAAAAATAGATGGACTTCTATTTTTAGACAACAGCGGTGACACTGTCAAGTCTAATTATAGAGCAGTCAAATATTATTAGCTTATAATAATATTTAGACTATAAACTTTATCTTATTCTCTTGGAGCACTTCAGTTTGAGCTACAGATGTGGAACATGCAGCTGTCATAAGGAAATACATTTTCTTTGTGGGTCAGTTGAGTTGTTGCATGCATGACTTCAATTAGAACTCAATCAGTTGAGTTTGGTGGAGTTGTGTTCAGTTTGACTTGTTTAAACTAGTTGTAATTAGTCTAACTGCAAATAGACTAATGATGAGTTGTTAAACTAATTATTAATTCATAATGCAACTAAAGAATACATCATTTAACTCAGTTGCATGTCAGTGCATGTTCAGTTCAGCAGGGACAGGTGTTAGAGGATCAGATTGCTATCAATTGTGACTATAGTTGTGCATGAGGATTTGCACAATCAATGGGATTGAGTTATGCCAATAAGAATTGGCCAATACCAAGTGATTATAGCCTCTTCTCACGTGATTCCCAGTGTGAGTGATTCTTTTGAGGTAAATTACGAGTTTGGTTCAACGCATTCTCATTCCATTCTTGAGCAGGATTGAGCAAGTGGAGGCAGGCAAAGTAGTGGAATAGATTTGGAGAGTTCAGATCTGAGTTGTATTGTGTGTAACAGGTGTAGATTAGTGCTGGATACTTGTGAGAAATTTGGACTATTGTAATGTTACATGTTCGTCAATCATTAATATACAGATAGTGTGGGGTTTTCAGCTGTAAGCTTTCCCCGGTTTACATACTGTGTTAATGTGTGCATGCTCTTGATGTTTTATTGTTATTGATGCTACTATATTGATGATCAACGTAGAGGAGCTTATGTATTGTGTATGTATTCCGCAATAGTACATGATTAGGATAATCTCCATAGAATATGTGTTTATTATTCAAAATTTCTACAGGTTTCATCCACCTCGGTGTACTTTTGAAAAGTAGGCTTAACAATGAATAAATGCTTTATCTCATGTTTGATAAGCAAGTCAAAATCCAAAGCTTCTATGAAGGCTTTTCCTGTGATGCATGGTGGCAAACTTTGACTTATCCCTGGCTATAGTATACAACTTCTTCTGATAATCCTCTAACCTGATCAATTTCTCTCTAATTCCTATCAAAACTGGTAGCCCCTTTAGATTTAACACATTAAATTTCCCGTGGAACTTCTGAATGTTGGATTCTAAATTGTGGCACTTGTTTTCTAGTTGAAGCATCAGATTCATTTTTGTAAGGACCCTCCTCACCTCGAAAGTTGTCTCTGTCCTGTCTACAATTTCAAACTCCTCCAATTCTTCTTTGGTCTTCGAATTCAAAATCCTAATTAAAGTAGTGGCTTCACCTGGATTTTGTCCAAAATCTTCTTTCACCTCTTCAATGACCTCTTTAGATCTCCGTACTAACTCCTCCTACTCAAAAATGATTTCAATAGAGGGCCATATTTTATTCACGACCTCATTTATTTCTATCCAAATACTTTCTTTTTCTTGTGCAAGTGTTTGTGCCATTGTAGACTCATTCTCCAACTATTCAATTTTATGTGTTAATTTAAGAGTCCTTTGCAGCTATGCTAGGTACACATTGTCAATTTTCAACTTCTTCACCTAGAGATTGTTTAGCTAAGTTTTCAACTTCTCAATTTCCTGTCCTTTGATTGATAGGTCATCCATTGCTTTGATTAGTTCTTCTGAAGAATCTGTAGCTTGTGCCTCAACTGTGATGGTTGCTGAAGTGGATTCCCTTGCTACTAATGTAGATGCAATAGGAACCGTTGTGAGTGGAATGGATGCCAAATATGTTGATTGTTCTCTTTGCTTTAACAATTTCTCCATCTCAACCTCCATTTCTTTGATCTGCCCACTTTGCTCAATAATAATTCTGAACATGTCTTCCTTTTCTTTCTCTAGCTGTCCAAATTATTTTTTTTGTGGGTCTTCTATGGAGGGAAGCTTGAGATGTTTATTGAGTGCTACAATGTCAATATTTTTCCTTCTAATGATCTCCTATGGAGCTTTCACATTTATGGTATTATATCCTAGTTTAATTACTAGATCCTCTAAAGACTTGATTTTTGTGTCTGTATCTAGAGAAGAGATTTTCTCCAATTTGAGTTGTGAATGAATGTTGTTAACAGAAGCTTGTAGCCTAGAAGCTGTCATTGTTGAAGTTGTCAAGGTTGAATACAACTTCTCCCCTATTTTCTTATGAAATTATATGTGATATATTGGATGACCTTGGTCAACATTGAAGGAAAAGATGGATTTCTTGTAATATTATGGAGTTTTGAGGAAAGGAACTTCAGCCTGGAGGAAGGCTATCAATATTTTTCCTTTCTTTGTGTCAAAGGAAGAGAGTAGCCTATGTTGTGAGGATGTTGTCTGCTTCCAAAACTGTGTATATGTTATGGCTTTTATCATCTCATTCTTCTTTTTAATTTCTCTATACTTGGAAAATATATTTGGTTAAGCTTGGTCATGAACAAATTCCCCTGACTGAGAGGTATCCAATGGATCTTGGGAGGTTGAAGAGGATGGAGATCCTACAAAAATATCTTCATTCCTAGTAGAAGTATGGGGGCCTATTAAAATAATAGTAGACTGTACATTTTCCTCTTTAAAGGATTCTTCTATTGGATTGGTCCTTTGTCTCTTCTTGTAAATCATAAACTCTTTCTCCTGGATTTCTGTGACTGCATGGGAAACATCTTTCCTTGGCCTCTTGTCCTGCTTCTCCTTTCGGGTTGGATTCTGTGATGTAGTTGTTGAGAGAACGTGTTCTTTTGCCTCCTACAAAGTATTCTCCTTCCATTGATCTTGGTTCATGTATCTTTCGATTTCTGGCATGGGAGTATGAGTGTAGGGAGTAGTCTTTTGTTCTACTCTCAGCTTTGAAAGCATTCCCAAGGAGTCATATGACTAGGTGAAACTGAGTTTGAAGTTCATATGCTTGAGGAGGATATTTTCTCCTTTGGCTGCTGCCCTGGTATTGCAGATAAATGGGCCAACTTATGTTTTTATTTTAATTGAGATTTTTGCTTGGCTGCCACAAAGTGTAGCTCATCCACGTTAATCATCTATTTGATATACTCTAGTGAGAAAAATCTCATTGGGACAAACTTGGGAAACCTGTATGGTGGTAATTCACACACATACACTCTGATTTCTGTGTAATTCTGGTACATGTACTAGTCACCAGTCTTGGTCTGCTCACTAAGATGAAGAAATATTTTTATCTCAGATCTTATCCTTGGCTCAACATTACTGTTCAATAGGCAAGAGACTGTATATAAAAATTGATCAACATATTCACTGAAGTTAAACTCATTGGAATGTTTCCTTACCAAGGAAGTCTAATGAATTACAGATTGGGAATTGCCTTGCCCATCAAATTTTTGTAAGGGAAACTGAAATCTACCCGATTGATCAAATAAAAGTAAAGAAACTAGAACTGAGGCATACTTAATGGTTCCCTTTGTAGAAAATTTTATAAACTTCTTATGGATGGCATCTGCTAGGAACTCACTATAGTTGAAGATGATGGAGGGTTTTTCACTTGTTGAGAAGACTGACAAAAAACATATGATCGACTCATCAACCCAATGATTGGATTGATAGCCCAATAAATAAGAAAAAATGGAGATTATATGTTTGGTCATCTCAGGGAACATGGAGGATAAATAAGGGAGATTTTTCTTAGGAAATTGAGCACCCTTAGGGAGGAATGTTTCAATAATTTTTTTCTCTATGTGGGAAGGTGAGGTTCTTGTAGAGTTCCATGAGGGAATCTACTGAAAAATGTTTAAGAGGGGTAGAATTATGAATTTGCAGCATCTAGGAAATAGAATCAGAGGTAATAGTGAGAAGGATATCATTGTTTTGGGCCACAATTTCCCTCTGACTGGGAATGTACCAGAAGTGGCACCATGAAATGAATTCAGTGAAATGGTAGGTCTAAGGGAAAATGAATTGGGGTAGGAAGGAGTCCCACAAACCAAATTCATCACTATGATCAATAAAGTTCTATTTTAACTAGTTGTGGAGTTCGTAGAGGCTGAACTCATAATTGATTTCAAGTATTCTGTATTCTTGACCTACTAGGGGTTGATGGTCCAAGTCTATTACAGGGGGTAGAAGGGGTTTTTCATCTGTAACTTTAGCTTTTACTTTCGGAGCCATGCTGGAAAGAAAAGAATTGTAAATTTGGATTTTTACCTGGGAATAGGCTGGATGAAGACTAGTGGTTGGGTGACCAGTTGTAGTGATAATTTGATTGTTGACTGGGCGTTGTAGCAATTTGATGGTTGATTGGGTGTTGGAACATGTTTCTGGTCTGTTGGTGTCTCAGAACAACAAAAGAAGCGATAATAGCACGGGTCGAGGCTTTATTTATAACAAAAATAGCTTACTGTTGAGATTAGGTCATTTCACGGAGCAATTCTGTTAATCTGGGAACGAATAAGTTATTAAATGGTTGTGTTAATGGTTTGATGATGAGTGCGAATGTGCCATGTGGCAAGAGCACATTGGATTGGAGCGGAGGAGGATGTGACGGCGATGGGAGAGGAGTAGATGGGGAGTTTTAGGTGGCGACATTGTATTGGGGCAGAGTGGCAATCAAAGACGCCACTTAGCGTAATAGGAGTGGAATGGGAGTGTGAGGTCAATGGTCACAAAAAGCGCGAATAAGAAAGTGGATTTCTAAGGGCAGGGGGTTGGGGGAAGTAAGTTGTTTTAACTGGTGGGGGGGGTGCAAAATGATCCTTGGGAGGACACGTTGCAAAGGTGGTAGACAGGGAAAACCACTTTTTGACCCCCCTGGTTAACTGTTAGAGGGGCAGCGGGGGGGGGGGGGGGGTCTGAAGTCATCACCGACCATTGATTTGGGCGGGTGAGATCTCGGCCTTTCATCTTTGTGTGAACCTTATTACAAACAACAAAATATGTCGTGTCAAACCAACTTTATTTAAACTAATATAATTGCTGTTTAATAATGTGATTACACTAATTACATTTACTTGATTAAAACTAACTTAACCACGATTACATCGTGTGGTTAAATAATTACTTATTTTAACTAAACACACTTTATTCAAAAGGTTTAATCACGCTTAAATGATGTGATTAAACCATTAAACCTATTTGTCTTACTCTAATGTGGCATTTTGACTAGTTGCACATTATTTTGATTTTCTAAAGGTATTTCTCATGCATTTTTTAAATTTTTTGAAATGCAGTGGAATTTGAATTTTCTCACTTATTGGGGGTATTTTCATTTTTTTCTATATTTTTTATTTCTTTTATTTTTTCTCCTTTATATTTTTTCTTTTGTATCCCATTTTTTTCTATTTCTTTTTCTTGGAAATAATTTGCAAAATGAAGCATTATTTGCAATATCTCATATAAAAATCAATAGATAATAATCAATTGATCATATAAATTATAGGACCCTAACAACTTCCTTTGGTGTACTCATGTCAAGAATCTGATGAGGACTCATGTTCTGCAAATAGATTATTGTGTTGTATGCTATAACCCACAAGTGTAGAGGTAGGCCCTTATCATGCAACATTGCCCTTGCTACTCCCATAATACTACAGTTCTTCCTCTCTGCTGCGCTATTCTGCTATGGGTTGTGGGGTGCTATCAACTCTCGTTGAATTCCTTCCTTTGCATATATTTTTTTTAAACTCATTTGACATGTACTCACCTCTATTATCACTCCTGAGAGCCTTCATCTTATTTCCTATTTTTTTCTCAACTAATGCCTTGAATTCTACAAACTTGGATAATGTCTCATCCTTCTTCTACATGAATAAGATCCAACACTTCCGTGAGAATTCATCAATAAAAATTACAAAGTATTTGTGTTTGGTAGTGGAGGTTATCGAGAAAGGTACATAGAAATCAGAGTGGATCCTTTTAAGGACTGCATGTGCTTTGTTGTCCTAACCATGGAAAGTGGCTTTTATGTACTTTCGCAAGGCACACCCTTTACATGTATCATGCTACTCTAGTGCTCCTTTAGGTAGGCATGTAGTTATTTGATTCATAATCTTCAAAAAGACATGATTCAAATGGCCAAGTCTTCTATGCCAAAGTTCACTGGCATCTTGGCTCTGCACCTTCTCCACCTTCATTCTCAATGCAACACATTCTTCCACATCTAGATAGTACAGGTTCTTCACACGAACCCCAATCTACTTCACTTGTCCCATGGCTATGTGTCTCAGAAATGCTTTCCCTTTGTTGTAGATCACACCATAATCACAGTCTTCCAAAACTGCAACATAGATGAGCTTTTTCTTTACACCTGGAACAAACATCACATCCTTGAGTCTGAAAAGGGATTCTGACTCCCTATGAAAGGTGATTGTACTAATCCTAGTCATGTTGTACCTTCCATCATCTCCCATATCGATGTGCATCTGGAGATATTTCTCCTCCAAATCACTGAAAAATTATCTATTCCCCATCATGTGGAATGAGTCACCATTGCCCAAGTATCACACACTCCCCATCACTATGATGGACATGCATGCAATGAGGGTAAAGATAAGCTCAAACTGTGAAGCCAAAGCTTCACCTACTTCTCCTCATGAGGTCTTCTTGCTTGTCTTCTTGTGTGGACACTTCATGCCATAGTGCCTGAATTCATGACAATGAAAACAATTGATTCTAGACAAGTCTTTCTTCTTGCCCCCTTGACTAGATTTTGGTTTGGATTGAGGTTTCTTCGCTTTTCCTTTCTAGCCAAGGAATAATTTTCTTCATCCTCACCCTTGGATGAAGTCCCTTCTTTGGTATTCCACCTTGTTTCCTCATGTACCAAATTAGACCATAAATGTTCCCAATTTGGTAGTTTCTCCCTGCCATTAACCAAATCTTGGTAGTTGTGCCAACTCTTGGGAAGGCCTAGAAGGGATAGGATTACCAAATCATATTTTGCAACAGTAACACCAACTTGACCAAGTTCATCACAAAATTGTGTGAACCTTCTCAGGTACTACAGAACAATGTCGTTCTTCTACATCTTGATATTTAAAAGTTTATCTTTGAGTGCCATCTTCCTATGGTCACTATTATTTTGGGAAAAACCTATCAGTTCTTGCCACATTGCATACATAGTCTCTTACCCTTGGATATTTGAGATAATGTGTTCTCATACTCCCTCCAATATGATTCTCCTCGCCTTGCCTACACACTTCTTCCATTCTACTAGATTCTGAGTTTCAACTACTGCTCGTTTCAGGATGTCATTATCAATAAATTCCTTCAATCCATTATCTTCCAACACTACCTCCATGTTGTCCTTCCAAGAAACATAATTCAAGCTTCCCTCAAGGGAATACTCGAG
The DNA here is from genome assembly GCA_000404065.3 of Pinus taeda. Classification (NCBI taxonomy): domain Eukaryota; kingdom Viridiplantae; phylum Streptophyta; class Pinopsida; order Pinales; family Pinaceae; genus Pinus; species Pinus taeda. Next base: position 47,755 of record APFE031647381.1, on the reverse strand, counting down.
TCTTAGTCCATAGAAATCCATCATTCTAGCTCTAAATAATTGATCCTGCAAATCCAATCCTCCTGCAATAATAACTTCAATTTTTTTGCTCTACTGTGAATCCTGCTCTCATATCATGTAGAAATTATGATGTAGATTTGAAACTGCTCATGAAATTTACTAAATCACAAGATTTGAAGCTACTCTATGGTTCTGCAGAATTGAATTCACAATCTAGAACACAAATCATAGACATGAAAAAGGAAACATCACACATGCAAAATTATTTATCTAGGGGAGAGAAACTTATCAAAACCCCTTCCTATTTGTATTGCATAAATCAAAGAATAGAGATGAATACATACGCTTTCTCAAGCTTAAGTACAATCTACAAGTGTATAGTCTATCTCTCTTCCTTACTGACTTACTCTGGCCAACACTTAGCCAATTTTCAAGCCCTCCATGCTCATATTTTCTTGCATTGTTCTGTGGGGAAATTAGCCCCTATTATTTAGGAAATTCCCTCAATTGGATTGTGCAATTCCTCTAGGCTCATCCTTTGACTACATGCACCACCTATACACTTCAGAATAGTCCATAACTAATAGTACACTGACTTGGATTCTCCATCTCAACTGGGTAACTCGAATTCTCTGCATGCATCAATTATTTTGGGTTGATTGATTAGTTAACTAGTTTATCACTGAGTGTGGTTGAAGTTACACTTCCAAAACTTGACCTTCCACTAGTTCCTCCAACATTTAAAGCTAGTTTAACTAATCATAACTCAATTTAACTAAAATAGATTGCTACAAATTAGCAATCAATCATACTAAAATGAACTCAAGCTTCCTCAACTTGAATTAACTGAGTGAATTGAGTGAGAAGTCCCATGTCACCTCAATTAACTACCTCCAAGATTTCTACTAGAATGGAAATTCAATTTTTCTCTAATTTGACCAAGGCAAGGTCAAATTGAGTTTTTCTTGCTACGCTTTCGACAGTTTTAATTCTTCCATCAACTCATATATCCCAAGTTTTCTTTGCATACTTTCAAGTTGGGTGAAGTAGTTACAATGATGATTAAATGACAAACAAGTGACATTGAGGAGTCTCTTTACTTTATCTTGTTTTCATTTATTATCTTGTTATTTTTTTTTCAATACTTCTTTTGAAACAAGATATTTCCAACAAAAAGACATCTTGATGTGACTTTATTCATAACTTCTTACTAGTCATAGGATTATTTCTCAATAAAAAATCCTAATCGTTTATAACTTTGCGAGACAACTTAGCAAGATCTCATCTTAAGTAAAACACACATGATTTTCTCACATTCACTCTTTTGTTGAAACAAATTTTCATAGTCTTGTTAGATTTTTCTTTCAATCATGGTTTTTCATTTACCTTTTCTTTTGGGTTTCCATTTTCTTTCTTCATTTGCAATCTTTGAAGTGTGTTGAATTTTTTTTTGGGGTTGGATTTTGTGATATTCCAAAAATCTATATGGGGGAATCTTTCCTACACAATACCAATTGATTTGCATGGAGAAATCTTTACTCTATCATTTCAATAGGATTTCATTTATCTAAAGGTCATATTTACCAAGTTTTCACTTATCTCATATATTAACCATTATCTATGGGGAATATTGAGATATGATTCAAGTAATATAAGTTCACAATTATAAAGGAACAAATTATCTTCAATCTTTTCTTTGAATCCCTCCCATTCCCCTCCACAATTAAAACCTCTAATTTAGTATATGAAGAGAAGACTAGTGGGATCAAATCACAACTATTTCCTTTAATAAAGAACCTCTTGTATCACCTTGCTTTCTTCACCCAATTAGTGAAAGAAAATTTCTAAGTAAAGCTTATCAAAAGGGTGGCACATAATAGGGTTGAAAGCACATATGTGTTGGAAGTGTATGAAAACTCGTTGGGGTACTAAACAGGCTCGCTGACAGTGGATCAATGTATACATGGTATCAAGCCAACTTTGTCGAGGTACTGAACAGGCTTGATGGAAATTAAGCAATGTTTGGAAAAATAGGTAATATATTTAATAGATGCATACTAATCATTTAACCACCAAGTTATATTTTTTATCCAATAGTGGAAAGAAAATTTAAAACTCACAATTATCCCCTATATTTGGATTCACTGTCTTAGAACTGGGCATTAGAGTACATTCATTTTTAAGAATTATCTTATTTTTATTTTGTCTTATGTGGGACCTGTTATCCTCCACAATATCCCAAGGCTGAGAAGGGAGACTTAAAGAGGTAACTTCAAACCACTTAGGGTTTAGCAGCTAGCCTTGCTAAACCAGAGAGGGATCTCTCTATGAATTCACATCCAATGATGACTAGAATGGGAAAATATGTTAGGCTAGATATGCTAGGTTGAGGTAGGTTTTGAGTTGTTAGGGTTTTGATGTCAGATAAGGGATGAAAACCAAGTAGCTAGGTCAAAGGCTTAAAGGGTTACAACAAAAAGGATATATAGGAGAAAAGTAGCAATAATTTTGTGATGGATTTAGGGTTTGTCAGTGTAATGTAGTTTTTGGAAGAAGAAAAAGGTCTTAATGAGCATGAGCACATGAATTCATTAAGAAAAGAAGAAAATTACACAAAATGATATTCCCATCAAAACAGAGCTTTAATGAAAAAAATTATGTTTATAACCTTTAAGGAAAATCACTGCAAAAATAAGTATGGAAATTAGAGATGCATATCATTCATAAAAAACTATAATAGAGAAAATACATCATCACAAACTTACTGCACATGAACTCCTAGATAATAGCTGCAACTGCTCCTTTGATTTCTTGAATAAAGAGTTGAAATACAAGATAAAAGTGTTCCAACCTCTGATGTCCAACACTTTTCACTCTGAAATTCATGAAATATATACAATTATCTCGTCCCTGGACTAAGAGATTCGAGCTCAACCATCTCCCTAAAGATAGAAACAGTTGTATTAAATTTGGCACTCCTTGCTAGGAATAGGGACCAGATTTTTGAAAATAGGGGTCAACGATTAAATCATATCTCTTGAATCGTGACATATATTACAAAACGGAAGGAGGTTTTTGTATATTAGCTTGTTTTTTATAGAAACCTCTCCCATTTTTCATGATTCATCTCCATATCGTCGGAATATGCGCCAAAAAATCATGGCTAAAACAGGAAATCATTAAATGTTTAAATATGTAAAACTAGGTTGTAAAGATATAGTCAAATATTCCAATACACAACACTTGTGGAAAAACCGAAAGAGGTTTTTTACGTTTGGATAATTTTTGACAAAAACCTCCTTGGGTTTCATAAAATTATTTTCCAAATGTTAGAAACGAGTGCCAAAAAATAATTACTAAAACAGTAAAACAAACTGAAAATTTGATTTTTTGAACATAAGCCTCAAATCTCATTGCATATCTCTCAAATCATAACACTGGTGCATAAAATGAAGGAGGTTTTTTTCTTTGGTATGTGATTGACAAAAATCTCTTTCACTTTTGTAAAATTCATGTTCATTACTTCAGAAACTGATTTTGAAGTAAAACTGTCCCTATGTGCAGCAAATGAGCTCAAAGGACCCATGAGATTTTTTGATGATACTTTTGATGATGACCATGAACTTAGTCTTGTAGTGAGAGTAGAATATACATTAGACATTTAGACATTGAATCAATACCCTTTTCCAACCAAGAGAGATGTCAAATTTTATTTGAAAATATAATAATTTGACCATAAGACCCTATCCACAGTATGAAAAGAGTACTTTTGATCACTATGACTATTGGAAACTAACATTGGCTCCAAGTGCAGATGGAAGATCCTTGGGAGGTGTCAAGAACACTATAGACCATGTAGCCTTGTTCATTAGTTAATGGAGTCACTGCAGATACAATCTTCAAATTGACTCAAATTAAACTGAAACTGAATTATACCATCAACTGCAAACCCTACTGGAAATTAACATAGAAAAAGTTGCTCGGAATGTTGAGCTTATTCATCACACCTTACCTACTCTAACTTATCCATAAACGATCTAATCAAGTGAAGTCGAATATCCAGTGTAACCAATCAAGTACGTGACTACTTGACTGATTCTTGTATTCATCTCCACCAAGCATAAAGAAATATTTAGAAGATGACAACTCAAAATGATACCTGAGTCCAAAACCTGTGTTGGTGAATAAAGCAAACTCCACTTTTTCTGATGCTTGCAAAAGACTACCCATGGGGTCTTGAAAATCATGAAACATTACCTCTTGTTGATAAAAAAAAAGAAGGGAGATGCTCTCAAATATAATAGTTGATTGTTCTTCTTTGTTTGGTTAATCCTTCTTAAATGGAAATTTAGTAATGTGATCTTCCATACCATCCAGATCAGATACAATATTTGTATGTTCTTGCATATCTTCAACTGAGGTAGCCAAATCAACATCAACACAAATATCTACAAGTGGATTTTCATGTATATCAAAAAAGGAATTGTCTAGGCTTTGAAAAAATTCTATATCTTAATCATTTGAAGGTTGTTGAACATGTTCATGAAAATCAAGACAACAAACCTGTTGTATACTATTTTTACCTCAACAGATAAATCATGACTCTCTAGAGTTTCTATACAAGAAAGCTTAAAATTCTGATCTGCACATATTTCTTCTTGAATTAAAAGCTCAGAAGAGGAAAGGAATGAAGGGCGGTTGGAAAGAACATCTTTATATATATCTTGATCGCTTGAAGATTGACAATACTGCTACAAATTATTATCACTTTTGTATGATGGAAGATCACTGTCATCTTTTGAAGAACTCTTCTCAAGTTCACCGTCATCTAGGGTAGAATCCATGATATTTTCATGGTGGTGAAAAGGTTTTTCATTCAAAGCATCCAAGAGTTCATCATCCATAAACTCTTCATCATCATAAGCACTTTCTAACTCTTGAATAAAATTCTCAAAGTGATCACAACAATCCCAAATCAAAAGAAAATAAGGACATGCTTCTCTATATTTCTAAAACAATATCAAGTGAAAATATTTGAGAGAATAAATACAAGTAGGAGGCAAGATTTCATACCAAAACCGTGCTCTTTCTTCTAATGTGATCATGAACATGTTCATTAAACAATCTTCATGAAACTTAATCCTCAGCTTATGCACATGCATATGAAATCTTATTAAATGAAGTGTAGCATCATCACCTTTTCCATCTCTGGATTTTGGCAAGTATGTTTGCCAGTTTACTTGAGGCATACGATTTGGAAAGCCTCGAACATGATCTTGATGCATAGGAGCATACCTTCTAGATTGAGAACTCATTTCAATTTCTGGATCATGCTGCTAGTGGAGTCTTTGAATCAAGTTGGAGTCACCAAGTGAATGTTTCAGCCTTCATATGTGTTCAACCATTGTCCACCATCAGAAAATCAGATCTAAGCTTTGATGATCTTTCCCAGGGAATATGGAATTGTTTGCTCCCTAACAATGACACCAAAATGTTATCCTCCACAATATCCCAAGGCTGAGAAGGGAGACCGAAAGAGGTAACCTTAAACCACTTAGGGTTCAATAGCTAGCTCTGCTAAACCAGAGAGGGATCTCTCTATGAATTCACAACCAATGATGACTAGAATGGGAAAATATGTTAGGTTAGATATGTTAGGCTCAGGTAGGTTTTGAGTTTTTAGGGTTTTGATGGTGGATAAGGGATGAAAACCAAGTAGCTAGGTCAAAGGCTCAAAGGGTTACAACAATAAAGATATAGAGGAGCAAGGTAGAAATAAATTTGTGATGCCTTTAGGGTTTGTCAGTGTAGTGTAGTGTTTGGAAGAATAAAGATGTTTTAATGAGCATGAGCATATAAATTCATTAAGAAAGGAGGAAAACTACACAAAATGATACTCCCATCAAAACAAGTTTTAATGAAAAGAATTTGATTTATAACATTTAAGGAAAATCACTGTAGAAATAAGATATGAAAAGGAGAGATGTATATCATTCATAAAAAAATATAACAAAGAAAGTACATCATCACAAACTTACTGCACATGAATTCCTAGATAATAGCTGCAATTTCTCCTTTGATTTCCTAAATAAAGAGTTGAAATACAAGCTACAAGTGTTCCCACCTCTGATGTCCAACATTTTTCACTTTGAAATTCATGAAATATATACAATTAGCTCATCCCTGGACTAAGGGATTTGAGCTCAACCATCTCCCTAAAGATAGAAACAGTTGCATTAAATTTGGCACTCCCTGCTAGGAATAGGGACTGAATTTCTGAAACTAGGGGTCAAAGATTAGCTTGTATCTCTTGAATCATGACATATATTGCAAAATTGAAGGAGGCTTTTGTATATTAACCTTTTTTTGGGATAAACCTCTCTTAGTTTTCACAGATTCATCTCCATATCCTCATAATATGTTCCACAAAATAATGACTAAAACAAGAAATCATTATATATTTAAATCTATAAAACTAGGCTGTAAAGATCCAATCAAATTTTCCAATTCATGAAACATGTGAAGAAACTAAAAGAGGTCTTCTATATCTAGATTGTTATTGAAAAAAACCTCCTTGAGTTTCTCAAAATGATTTTCCACCTGTTAGAAAAGCGTTCTCAAAAACTAAAACAGCAAAACAAATTCAAAATTTCATTTTTTGAACATAAGCCTCAAATCTTGTTGCATATCTCCCAAATAATAGCACCTGTGCATAAACCGAAGGAGGTTTTTGTTCTTTGGTCTGGGATTGAGAAAAAAATCTTTCACTTTTGTAAAATTCATGTCCATTACTTCAGGAACTGATTTTGAAGTAAAATTGTCCATGTGTGCAGCAAATGACCTCAAAAGACTCATGAGATTTTCTAATGATACTTTTGATGATGACCATGACCTTAGGCTTGTTATGAGAGTAGAATATACATGATACATTTAGACATTGACTCAAGACCCTTTTCCAACCAAGAGAGATGTCAAATTTTATTTGAAAATATAATAATTTGACCCTAAACCCCTATCCACAATATGAAAAAAGTACTTTTGATCACTGTGACTATTGGACACTAACACGACCTTAACAAAAGGTGTAATATGTGAGAATGTTTTGGAAATTTTTATTTTGGCCTTTGGTAAATTTAACTCTATTATTATAAACTAGAGATATTTACTTCGTCCCTGTGTGTCACCAACTATTGTGGCCACAACACCTGCCCATAATTTTTCTAAATTATGGGGTCATCCATATGAAATTTGTTGATATCATACCTTGAATTACTTTGTTTGCTTTATTCTCCGAGATTTTCACTTTTCTTGGAATTTGGTTTTGATAATTTCACTGTTTCCATTTTGACTTCAAATTTCCAATGGTTCAAGTTTTGTCTTATTTTGACTTATGGTGTGGAAGATATCCTTAGTCAAAGTTAGATCAAATTTCACCACCCAAGCATTAAAATGTGTAAATTTGTATTTTTATAATGTTTTATAAATTTGTGTAATTTATATATGTAAATAAATTTAATTCATTAGTTTATTAAACTAAATTTAAATTACTTTAATTAATTGCACATATAAATTTTAATTATTTATTATATTTAATTAAATTAATATTTTACTAATTAAATTTATTAATTAATATGTAAATAAATGGAATTCATTCAAGTGGGAGGAGCTTAAAGGGGAATGCTATTAAACTATAATGGAGTAAGAGAGGGCCCACACTCCACTCATAGGCATTCACCCACTCCTTTTGCTATCCTTTATATATACATACCTCATTCATTTTCAAATAAAGAAAAAAAAGTAAGAAAGAGTAAAATCATACACCCCTTTGGCTTTTTTTCGATTTTTTATAATATTTGTTTTGTTTTTATTTGGTTTTCTTATTATTTATTTTAAATATTATTTAACTAAATAAAATTTTCCTTTCATATTATTTAAAAATTTATGTTTATTAAAATTAACAAAAAGTTTTTTTTTATTGTTTTTGTTTGTCAAGTTCCTGTGGATTGAGGAGTCGCAACCGAGGGGCATTTAATCCATCAAAGTCACTTGAGGATCACACCCGTCTTGAGCCACACCAACCCTAAGATGCCTGGATTTTTTTAGCATGTCTCCTTCCCCTGACACAAAGAACAACCAACCCCTATGAGGTTTGATCTTCGGTTGCCTTGCTAACGAGGCCCATTCCCAACCAGTTTTCCTATGGGACTTGACAAAATTAACAAAATGTCAAATAAAGCAAAAAAAGTAATAAAAATGGCCTAGCACTATTATTTTTCTAGCAAGCCAATAATTTTGGAACCCAAACTTCAACAAGTAATATCTAGAGTTCTACTCAACACAATTGAGAAAATGAGGGCTTGTTTGAAAACTACTTATGAGGAGAAGGATTTGGAAGTGGTTGTTTGACCAGATTTGGTCATTTACTATGCCAAAAATTCAATGGAATATTCAACTACAAATTTGCAACTAAAATTAGTTTTCTAGGTTAAGTTTGGATAGTTTTCATTTGGCAAAAAATTCTTGCCATTGGAAATTCATTTTTAGATTACCACTTTTGCTAAGAAATATCCACAAGGAAAAATCCAAAGTAAGGGCAAGAACAACTTTGGTTTTATTACTTTCTCAAATTGGAGTTGAATTCATTAACTTGTTTTGACAATTTTAGAAATTTGAGTTTTCTCTTGATTTTGATTGGTTTTAATTTTTTTTAATTATTTTACATAGGGTTTGTTTCAAGGAGATGAGGTCAGGAGTCTTGGAGCAATTAGATTGGACAATAGAGGAAGAGAAGGGATTTTTATAGCTCTAAGATCTTGGAGAAAAATTGCTTGCAACAAGCTTTCGTTTTGGAGATTTCTTTTTGTAATTATAAATAAATTTGATAAGAAGGAGAAGAGGTTCCTATTTTCTACAAATAGGAGACTAATAACACTTCTGTGAGGAGAATTTTTGTTCTTGGTTGAGAGGAATACTCATATTTTAGGTCTTAGGGGTTTTCTTTTTAAGATTTAATTTCTATTTTAGAGATAGATTTTGCACTATTGTGACTCTTTTCTCAAGTGGCAGAACTCAAAGTATCGAGAGGATTATTGAAGAGATTCATTGTCTAACAGAGTACGAGATACATGTTTAAGATCATAATTTGATATAATTTTATTTGTTAATAAATCTTATTCTTTTAATGTCATATCTATGCCAACAATTACATGTTTTTCACTTTTGTTAAGTATGTGAATAGTTGTTTATTAGATCAATTATTTGATCTTGTAGTTACATGGATCTACTATTGATTTCTCAACTTGCTCTTGCATTTATCGAAATTTATGAGTAACTATTTACTTAGAAATTTTCCATTAAAAAATAGATTTAATTGTCATTGAATTGTATGAACAATTTCTATAATTTAATGGTTTATCTATTATCTTCTTAGGCCTTTAAAAAAAAAATGTTTTGCAAGAACAATATCAATTGTTAGAACTTTTTAAACAACTAGATATTCTCATTAAGAGCATGTTAAATCACCATTATTGTTGAATCCTTGCACTTGGTATTTATGAGCTACCTCCAATGTACTGAGTTAGATTAGTTTCTTTTGTTTCTTCACATTAGTAAGTAGGCTTGTATTTATATTTAGATTTAGATTTAGTTCTCATATATCCTTTGGTATGAGTGATTGCATTAGTGGCTTAACTGAGCCCTTGTGTTAGTTTAAGGATTTATTTCTCGCAAGCTAGCTACAAGAGGGTAAATTCGATGTCTCTCTTTTTGTTAATGGTAATTAGAAATATTAAAAGTTAGAAGGAAGGGTGAGGGGGTAACTAGATCCATTTGAATTAGTCAGAATCACCATCCCAAACGGATAAGGGCTTAATTGGGGCCCTGACTAGGCGATCTCCCCATTGTTGATTTCAGTCATTTTTTTTCCATCAACACTAACCATAGTTGACAATTTATGTGTGAGCATGGTTAATTCATCCTTATTTAAAAGATAGTTAATATGAACAAAAACACCTATCATAGGGTTCTTTGAAATTGTGACTACATTTTATGGAACCTACAGATTGTTGATGTTGTTGTTGATTTCTTCTACAACACAATAATTATTGATCTAGAGAAAAATATGTTCACAATATTCACAACTTTGTTACTTTTAGCTTAAGATAGTCCTTTTAATTATAACAAGTGCATTGATTATTTTGGAAATTTTTTGCCTATATCTTCTAAAACTAACTTCAGAATTGAAAGTAGTTGTTATTTGGAGAAATTTCAACAACTTGTTTTATTTTATTTTTTTATTTTTTTTAGAACTACATATATATCTACCTCTTCTTGTTTATAGGCATTACCTCCGCTCACAATATCAGCTTTGGTTTTCATTGTGAGATTTTTTCAAAATTTCCTATAGTAGAAATCACCATTTCTAGTTTTCAAACACTACTATAGCCTACAACACTATTGTTGGTTTTCATTGTAAGTTTTTAAATTTTTGTTAAGGACTATGTTATTTAAGGGAATTAGGAAATTCATGACCCAGTTGGGCCTTCTAAGTTATTCAAATCTCGGTGTTGGCATAATATTTGAGTAAACTCCTCATTGGATTCTTTCTTGTACAACTTTAATCTATGTCCATTTACTAGCAGTGGTATTTCTTCATCAACTGTTCTGAATGTTACAACTCCATTTTCATATAAATGCTCAACTTCATAAGGTACCAACCATCTAGTAGTTAGTTTTCCCTTTGAAATATTGAAATATTGAATTATACAATAATACCCATTCACCTTGCTGAAATGATTTATCTTTAATATGTTGGTCATGCTAGAAAATTCTTTGTTGTTGAGTTGTGTCCAAGTGTTGCGAAGATTGCTATATGTATTCATCCAATTAATTAAGTTGAGAAGTCCTTTATTTTTGTTTTGTAGAAAGATTCATCTCAAGCTCCATTCTTGTCCTCAAGGTTTTAATTTCAAATTCAATTAGGAAAAACATAGTTTTACCGAACAATAATTCATAATGTGTAAATTTAGTTGAAGTTATCAATGTATTTTGGTAGGCTTATACTACTTCTGGAAGTCTATTTTCCCAATCCTTTTTTGTGAAATTGAACAATTTTGTGAGTATATTTTCTATTTATCTATTAGTTACTTCCACTTTCCAATTGGCTTGAGGATGGTATTGTTGGGTTGTGTTATATTCTTTCCACAACTAGCCCACGTAGTTAATCGGGGGATTAGAGGGGGGGCGGAGCCCCCCCTTCGTTATGCCGATTGCGTAGTAGGGCGGTCATAGGGGGTTTGAGGGGTGCAGGTAAACCCACTCTATGGGGTCCAGGGCAACGCCCTAGAAAATTTTGGTTTTGGAACCTATGCTAGGTTGGGCGGACCCACCTATGGTTTTGTGCATGATTTTCACACATGTTTTTGGATGTGATGGTTTTTAGTCCATGGTTTTGGACACGATGGTTTGTGGTCCATGGTATTGGATGCTTCAGAATGTATAAATATGTATTGTAACATTGAAAGGAACATAATGAAAAATCAAGCTAGTAGTCCCGGTTTTGGGATCCAGGGGAAAATCTCTGTGTATATGTGTTTTATGTGTTATGCTTTCGCATTGTTTATTTTATGTGTTTTAGAATTCGTATGCAGGTAATTTCTATAGGGGGTTAAAACCTACAGGTATGGGGTGGTTTTTTTGTGCTTTATCTTATACAAATTCCGAATATTTTCCACATGTTGGAAAATTAATAGTAGAAACTACTTAATTTTATTTTCCTCAACCTTAATATTTGCTTGTGAACTAATTACCTTTCTTGTGTTATTTTAGTTAGATCCTTCATCAAACAAATATTAAGAACATAAATCACAACAATAGAGGACACAAATATTAGACTCTCATCCAGGGAAAAACCCCTCCAAGGGGAAAACTCGAAAAATATTCTCTTCTTAGGATCTATTTCAAATGAGATACAAAGACCCAAACCATAGATCAATTCCTTCTCCTAGTACTGAGTCAACCCTTCCTCAATTCATTAATTGATTCCGCACCAAACTCCTACACGATGCAACTTTGACCTGCCAGCTTTGATACTACAACTCATCCTACAACTTCAATCCTATAATTTCGGTCTTGCAGCTTCTTTGGAAACCATTAGGGGAATTTTAAGGTCTAAAATGGGCCCCCTAAGTATATTATAATAAGATTATATTACATCATCAAATTTTAGAAGGAAAAAAAAAAAAAAAACTATCTTTTCAACTAATATTTTCAACCTATCTCCCTATGAGTTTACACAAATTTATAGTAGCAATACTCGTTGGATGCAAAATTTGATTCCACATCCAAGGAGTACCTATGTTCGATACTTTTGATGGACCCTGCTACACGAAAAATGAGAAATACATGAAAAACATGATTGGGATAATGTTTTTTTTCACATCTTTCTCATTTTTCTTATAGCAGGGTCCATCAAAAGTATGCAATATGGGTACTTTTTGGATGAGGAATTAAATTTTGTATCCAATGAGTACTACCACTTCAAATTTGAGTAGAAACTTAGGGAGATAAGTTGAAAATACGAGTTGAAAAAGTAGGTTTATTATTTTATTATTTTTAAATCTTTTTATTTTTTTCTTCAAAAATGGTGAAGCACCCCCCATGGTTGACATCATCATCTTGAATCCTATTGGTTCTGTTAGCACCTAAATCCGCCTTAGGCTGAAAGAAGGCAAAATTTAGGGTAACCACAAACCACGCTCAGTCTGGTAGCTAGCCCTACCAGAACAGGAGAGGGCTCTCTTCGAGTCACGCTTAGTGAATTGATAAATGAAATGGCTTGAGATGACTTACAGTGAACTATTTATCTTAGGCTAGTAAGTGAATATGGAAACAAGAAGTGATTTTTATGAATGACTGTGTTTCTGGGATGGTATGGGACCAATGGACCTCAATGAATAGAGAACTTAATACAAAGGCACAGATTAATTTCGTGAGGCAAGGTAGGCAGAAAGCCTAGAAAATTTAGTTTTAAGATAGTGCGGAATGGAGAGATTGATTAAGAGGGTGAAAAGGCATGGACAACATGAAATCCTTTTCAACAGAAGAATGAACACTAACAGAAATTTTCCCACAGGCAGACCAATAAAATTGAATTCTACCTTAGCTAACTTAGAAAATTTCACTGGAATGAATATGAAATGAACTATTAAACAAAACAAGATACATATGAAACATAAGAGACACATTTGCTACACTCAAAACCACATGAATCTCATGAAATAGAGCCACTTCCTTTTATTAATCCTCTGTAAAAAAATATACAATGCAGAAACAGAGTTTCTTTCCCACAGTCTCCCAAAAGTTACAAGCCAACCAACCCTTTGCAAATGGTTTGCATACAATATATAGAATGTGCCATGAAGAGATAGAACACCCAAGGGTTGGGGAGTTACTAGAATCATTACAAAATGAAGGTGGAGAGCCAAACAACAGCTACAGGTGCAGCGCCACCAACATGACAAATGGCTTGGGTGGCCCTTTGCCTTCCTTTGCCGCTTGGATAACTGACCATCTGGAGTGAAAATACTTATAAAACTGCCTTAGGTGCTGAAAAACTGAAGTGAATATAAGTGGGCCCACTTACAAAAAGTCTGGAAGTGAAATTTTGCGAAACAGAGGCATTCTGGGCCTTTTTTCCTATATGCGCCGCGCCCTTTTTTGTATGCACTATGCCACTTTGAGGCCAGTTTTGAGGCACTTTCCAGAGTCCAAAATGTTCCCAAGTGTGCTCATTGGAAAGCCTGTCCTGTCTACTTTCCAAACCAAGTCGAATTTTGGAATTTGGAGCTCATTTTCCCCTCCAAATCTTCATTCTCCCAAGACTACTTCCTGTGTGTCAAAATAGGGGCAGTGAGGCCATTTTTGAGTGTTTTTGCCCTTTTGGTGGCCAAGATCTACTCTAAATTTCTTTCTCTGTGTGCTAGTAGTCATGATTTTACATGCTGAATCCAAAAATGCAAACCACTTCTCATTTGGAGCTCCCAATCTTACGCGTCGCGCCGGTGGCGCGACGCGTATAGAGAAAAAACCTGTGTTTGTGCCAAAAATTTGTCATGTGACCAAAATTTCCCCAATTTCCTTGAAATTTGGGCTGGAGGTCCCCTATGGAGTACTTCGCTGTGCCAAGCAAGCTTCAGCCAGGATTTGAAGCCGATCTTGCTCTTTTGCCTCTTTTGCCTCTTTTGTTGCTTTGGTCAATTTAGCCTTCAAGCTCCTTATTTGGGCCTTTGCGCTCATGTTCCATGCCCTGTAATGACAAGCCATCCTCCTCAATATGGTCTTGTCCCTGTTTTCCTCCTCCAACAGCTTCTCTAAGTGTAGATTGACCCGATCTAACTAAGACTCATGGTCATTGTTGATCTCTTGCTCCAAGGTAGTGAGCTCGATCCTCCTCTATTGGGCAGCTTGTCGATTTGCACGGATGCTTTGCAGCTCCATGATCGTCTGTTGGTCCTCAAGCTGTTTGTTTCTCTGCTCCAGATACTTGATGACCCATCTAGCTCTCTCCATATTGAGTATCAAGTCGTGTATTTCCGAGTCCTGCTCCTGAACGGTCATCCTAAGTTTGGCATTTTCTGCCTTTGTCTCTTCATCCTGAATGAGGATGACATCGGTCTCCTGTACACCTGATGGTCCCTCATCATGCACGGGCTTCTTGCCCTTGTCCAATACCTGTGTAGTCGATGTCGGAAGTGAGGCCCCTTCCACCCTGGGTGGAGATAACACTCGCTTTGCTGCTGAAAATAAGTTCCTATTGCCTTTCTGATATGTCACCAAAAATGGCATGATCGTGGTCTCATGGTGCTCATGTTGATAAGAAGGACCACCCAACTCCTGCTCAGGCTCTAATAGTACCTGTGGTGTGCTAAAGAAGTCACAGGAGATGAAGTCCTCCCAAGCAATGCCCTGCAATCCCAACTGATGATCTACCAAAATCCGAATAAGAGCGAAGTGATACACACTGTTAAGTTGCTGCTAATGGGTCTTATGTAGCATGAAGGTGTTCATCCTCTCTATATTCTTGCATATGAAAAATGGGAGGTTCATCATCTCCACCCTGGTAAAGTGCATGAGTAAGTGGATGTGATAGGCATATAGTCGAGAGAACCTCCCCTCACAGCTGAAGTATTTCATGATCAATCTCATGAGCGGAGCATACTCATTCTTCAAGTATCTGAAGGGGAATACTCTTGTGAGCTCATTCAAGAATCTGGTTTTGATGTAAGGCTCATAGTGTTACCTTTCCACCTTCTTCTTTTTATGCCACTGCTCCCCAACATTTGGTATACTTGTTGCCACTGATATAGCTTCGGGTGTCAATGTGAAAGTGACCCCGACCAAGGTAGACTGACCTCCATGTAGATGAAGCACAAATAAATGGGCCAACTCATAATGAACTCTGACATTTGTCATCCTTTGAAAAAATTCGAAACATGATAGGTGCTGGAAGCATGACATGGCAAGAGGGCATGCTTGTAACTCGGTGAGGGTAGTGGGTTCATCCCTGACATGTTTTCCACTTTTGTGGTGTCTCCTGGGAGCTTGCTCTTCTGAGGATGAGTCACTCTCTGTCTCCCTCTCATACTCGGAAGAATATTATGATGACATGACTGCAATGTGGACTGTGATTAGGCTGCCCCTTTGATGATGGTGTGAGGTTGGGTGCCTTTGTAGTATTTGTTACCAAGGGGAACAAATGAAACAGGGAATGTTAGGAAGGGAGTGATGAAATGGGGATAGGGTTTATAGGGAGAAATTTGTTAGGGATATGGGAGGATTTTAGGTATTTTGATGGGGTAGGGTTTGGGGTTTTTAATTGAGCAATAGGAGAAGGGGAAAGGGAATATGATTTTGGTAGTGTTAGGGTAGTGATAATAAGAAAACAAAAAAATGATATAGGGGAATAAGGGATAGGGGTACGGTAGGAATAATAACCTTGGCAGCAACAACACTATTACACAACCCTAGAAAAATGATTTTTCTTTGGTGTCTTCTTGTGTTTGCTTTATGGAATGTTTTTGCATTCAATCACTGGCAATAACCCACCATCTCTCTATCAAATTTGATGCACAAGTGAGTTTGAGAGCCTACCTTGCAATTAGAGGGGCTTCACAAAAGATTTGAGGGAGTTTTGGCACGTTCTGGGCGTTTTGTCTCTGTGCGCCGCGCCCCTGTCTATGTGCGCCGCGCCCCGGGTGTGCGCCGCGCCCCTGTCTATGTGCGCTGCGCCCCGGGTGTGCACCGCGCTCCTTATGGGTTTGAACGGTGGGCGGGTGCTGTATGCGCCGCGCCCCTGCCCGTGTGCACCGTGCCCTTGTATTCACCTCCAAACCGAATCCAACTCTCCTTTTATGCCTATGATTGTATGCGCCGGGCGCAAAGCCCAGTGCACCGTGCCCTGGGTATGCATTGCGCCCTCAAGAAAAATGCACTGTGGGCAGGCTGTGTGTGCGTCGCGCCCTCTGTGTGCGCCGTGCTCCTGGTTATATGCGCCGCGCCCTCCAAGGTCGCCTCCAACTCGCTCAATCGCTCACCAATGCACACTCACACCTTTCGAACACTTCTCCAAGACTTGTAATGGCACAATGCATTTGTTTTTGACAAAAATTGGTATATATAGCCTTGGAAGAGATGGGTTTAATTTTTTCCTCTTCAAAAACCCAGTTTTCTAATGTTTGAGTTTTGCACTTTTTCATTGACTTTAAAACACACTGATTTTCACTTTCCCTTTGAAATTTTAGCTCGAATGATGCAATTTTTGGCACTCTTCGCGGGGATTGCACGACAGGAGATTTGGTCACGGAAACCATGACTGCATTTGAAAAAATCACTTGACGACTTTTTTGAAAATTTTGTCATAAATGACACTGTTTGACTTTTCTTCAAAACTGTTTTGAAGAAGAGTCGGAGTCTATCCACATGATGATGAAGCTTTCTGAACCATCACTGTGTAAGGGCCTCACTCTAGCCTGCATGGCTCTATTGGACATGTTCAAGTACCAAATTGATGAATTCCTAGACCTAGACCTCGAAATGACCATTGTCCTTTAAAGGACCAGACCTTGACTGTCATGGACTTTGATGATGATTAACTAAAGACCTGAGCCAGCAGGAGCCAGACATGAGGGGGAATGACTATAATGACCTTCTCCGTCAGATTTATGGCATGCCCCTAGCGGAATGCAACTGGGAGAATGGAGTGGGACACCTAATCATGAAATGCATAAAGAGTTTTGATCTCTGACGGAGGACTTGACCAGACCGACTCTAACATTGGCTCCAATGGGGGATGGTAGCTCCTTGGAGGTGCCAAGAACAGCAGATCTCTGGGGGAGCTAGACAGTGCCTTCATCCATTGGACTATGGAGTCATCATTTTGATAAATAATACAGGACTCTGACTCATTTATGAAACTGAAACGACCAAAAAACTGACTCAAACTTGACATTAAAATGACTTAAAGACTAGTTTGAACAACTATAACGAAATTGAAATAAAATGGTATTTACAATGATAGTGGAAGCAACTTTAATAACTTAGAAGTGGTACCGTTTGAGTAGCCGACCATTGATCGGCCCTCCTGGACAATCCTCTCCGTTTATTTCCTTAAGAAGAAAAGCATTCTGCCCGTGATATGCTGCGATCTTGAAAGGACCTTTCCAGAGGTTCTCGAACTTATCGTGCTTGCCTTTCTCCTCATTCCTTGCATCCCACTTCAGCACTACATCATCCACCTGTAATTTATCCACCTTTGCCTTTCTATCATAAATTTTCTTGATTTTCTCCTGCAATTGGATGTGTTCTTGAAAACTTCTTCTCTGGTCTGCTGCAAGTGGACCATTTGATTCAACCTCCTCTGCATGGGATCTTCTTCGCTGCCGGCCTCCTGAAGAAGTTTGACAACCGGGGCAGCGAGAGAGGAAGGAAATACTGTATCAACTCCATAAACCAGCTCAAACGGTGACATACCTATGGACTTCTTCTGGCTGACCCGATTTGCCCAAAGCGCATTTACCAACCTCTTATGCCAGCGCTTTTTGTTGATTTCCAGTAGCTTCTTGATTATGTTGACCAATGATTTGTTTGAAGATTCTACCAATCCATTGCCTTGTAAATGATAGGTAGTTGAATGACCCAAAATAATGTGATATTTATGACAAAATTCTACCATCTACTTTGATTTGAAAGCTGTTGCATTATCGGTGATTAGCTTGTTCAGACAACCAAAGCGAGACAAGATGTTATTTTCGAGGAATGAAATGATTACCGCATTTGTAGCTTGTTTGGTGGAATCGCTTCAATCCATTTTGTGAAGTAATCTGTGGCTATGAGGATCCATTTATGCTGTTCGGAAGAAGCGGGATGAATTTCGCCAATGAAATCCAACCCCCATTGCTGAAAAGGGGCGCTCACCTCTATGGGCTTGAGTGGTAGAGGCTGTAACTTTCACTTTCCTTCGAAAATTTGACACTTATGACAACGCTTGACCATCTTATATACATCAGCAAACAATGTCGGCCAATAGTACCCTGCTCTCAAAATTTTGTTCGCTGTTGACTTCCAAAAGAGGTGACCTCCACAGTCTCCTTGGTGGCAGTCCTCCATGACTTACTTTGCTTCCTTTTCCACCAAACAATTTAAAAAAATGCCATCGGGATCTTTCCAATACAGTGTTGAATTAAGAATGCAGAACTTGGTAGCCTTCAACTTGAGTGTTCTCGCTTTGTTTCTAGTCATGCCGGGCGGAGGTGACAAATTTTTGAGCACATATATGATATCAGAATACCATGGAGAAAGAGAAAACATTTCAGATACCTGAATTGGCGGTTCTTCATCGTTCTCATTGGACAAAGCAGCGATCAGATTTATGTCCAAAGCATGCAAGTTTGATTCAGCCATTAGCTTTGCCAATCCCTGTCCTTTCACCAGTTTTGTGGGATTTATTTCTACATCATATTCTAGCAAGGCTGCAATCCACTTGCCTCTTCTTCCTTCCAGATCAGCCTGCACTAAAACATCTTTTACAGTAGCGTTAGGAACATAGGCCAGAACATGAGAATGTAGAATATACACCCAGAAATATTTCAATGCCTTCACAAGTGCAAGAACCTGCTTTTCAATGATGTTATACTTTAAAGCTGCGTCTCTTATAGCTCTGCTGAAAAATGCAATGGGTCTTTCATGATCATCTCTCTTCTGCAATAATACCGTTGCCATAGTATGCTCCGAAGCAAATGAAAACAATATGAAATCCTGAGTATAGTCCGGGCTTACTAGAACTGGTGCTGAGGAAAGAGCCAATTTGACCAAATTGAAAGATTTTACCGCCTCTTCAGTCCATTTCATTTGGCTGTCCTTCTTAAGCATGTTTGTCATTTCTCTTAGATGCTCTGTGAGATTGGGTACAAAGCGGCGGAGGAAGTTCATCTTGCCATTGAATGATTGAATCTCCTTTTTATTCTGGGGAAGATCTATTTGCTGAATTGCTTGCACACGTGCCGGGTCAATACGAATGCCATCCTTGGAGATAATATGTCCGAGTAGTTTGCCTTCTTCCATGGTGAACAAGCTCTTCTTTGGATTCAGCGACAAGCCATATTTTCTGCAGTTTAGGAAGACGGTTTTAAGATGGTACATGTGCTCTTCATCAAATTTAGAAAACACCGCCAATCATCCAAATACACCACCAAAAAGACATCCTTTTCGTTCGCAAAAGCCAAGTCCATAACATGCTGAAATGTGGCACCCACATTCTTCAAACCGAAAGGCATTTTCGCATAATGAAAGGTCCCCCATGGAGTGGTGAACATTGTCTTGTCTCGGTCATCCTCATGGACATAAACTTGGTTATATCCGGAATAACCATCAAGCAATGACATGCGAGATGCCCCCACTACTCGCTGAAGTATATGGTCCATTTTGGGAAGTGGATAGTTGTCCTTCAATGAAACTTTGTTGAGATTTCTGAAATCAATGCATAAGCGAATCTCCCCTGTCTTCTTCCTTACGGGTACCAAGTTAGAGATCCAATCTGAAAATCTGATTGGCACAATGATCCCTGATTTGTACAACCTGTTGATCTCCTTTTCAATAGATGGCAACAACTTTGGGTTTAGCCTTCTCAACTTCTGTCTGAATGGTTTTTGATTGGGCTTGATGGGTATAGTGTGCTGAATTATATTGGTGTCATACGTCTTTAAGTCGGAATAGTCCCAAGCAAACACATCTGCAAATGAAGACATCAAACTAATATATTTGTCCTTGATCTTTGGCGGCAATGCTTTGGACAATTTTACCAATTTACGATTTGCAGTTGTCCCGATATTGACCTCTTCCACACCCTTCTCTGTTGGCTGCAATGTCAACTTGCGGGCTACATCATCCTAATCGAAGATTTCTTCTAGAGGTATCAAGCCTTTGGGAATAACGTTATTCTTCAGCTGCAACACATCCATTTCATTGATCTGCATTTCATCTGTACCATTGCCTTTTCCATCATCATTTTCTTCATCAATTGAGGTCTCTTTAAACTTGCCTTTGTTTTGCAGAAAATCATCAATCTCGTCATCATCTTGGAACACTTGCCAATATCTCAGATTGTCTGGAATGGTTGGATGGTGCTTGAAATGGATTTCGAATTTGTTACTAGAGTTCATTGGGATTTTTAAACTACTCGCTGCCTTAGCAAGAGCATCAACAATGCTATTTTGTATGCGAGGCACACACGTCAAGGTGTATTCTGAAAATAATTTCAAAATGTCTAGGACTGCATTATGGTAGGCCCGCATCCTAGGATGCTTTGCTTGATATTTGCCTCTGACCTGCTTGATAACCAATTCGGAGTCGCCATATACTGAAATCCTCTTAGCATTCAGCTTTCTTAGAATCTTTAGGCCAGCAATCAGAGCTTCATACTCAGCTTCATTATTTGAACATTCAAAATCCAACTTGTAAGAGCATACATGTACGTTACTAGGGACCTTGTTTGGGCTAGAGAAAGGACTGCATACCCAAATTCCTATTCCAGCGCCATCATTTCCCACTGCTCCATCGAAATCCATGGTCCACAAACCTTCTTCCTCCTCTTGCAAGTGCTGGAAATCTATTTGTTGTGCCTTGCCTGCTTCCTGTCCATTGCTTTCAGCTGATTGCCCAACAGTGTTCTGCTGTTCTTGTTCCTCTTTCTTCAAAACTTCTTTGAAATTTTCTGTTATTTCCGGAATATCATCTGCTTCTACCAATTGATTATCTATATCATTTAAACTATCTGAATACAAAACAAAAGACTCTAAATCTGTATGTACATAGTTAATAGGATGATTTATTGGTTTCTCCTTGCTTGTGATCATGTACTTCATTTTTTGTTCCCGATATAATTTCCTCATTTGTCCGAATACTAGAATCGTTGCATAGGAGAAATCTAGTTGTAGTGTCCCTTTTAGTTTTGCTACCCAGGACCTGGAAAGAAGCATGCCAAACCTTGGAGGGATGTCTGCCACCACAATATCCATCAAAACATTCTTCATGGGGAGCTGATCCAAACTCACAACCAAGTCTTTGATGAGACCTATACATCTTACTCTGCTGGAATCAAATGAATAGAGATCATGATATTGCTGGGTGATGTCCAGACCAAGCTGTCCATGATTGCCTTGGGCATGAGATTGTGAGAGGCTCCGAAATCGAACATGGCAGTATGTAACACGAAATCATGCAACCTTAAACTGATGTAAAAAGGTGGCACATCGCTGTCATGAGACTCACCATTTGATGCTGGCCCAAAAATCATTTCAGGTTGATCATCTTTGACATTCACCAGGTCAGACATTGGGTCCAAATTTAACATTTTAAATACTCGTCCTTTATAACTGCTGTTCTTCAATATTTCAGTCAAAGGAATGGATATTTTTGGCTTGGAAATCTCATTCTCTAAATTGAAAGCAGGAATCCTTTCTACCTCTTTGACTGGGATTTCTTTCCTCTCCCTTTCTTTCGATGTAACTCGCTGATGTGGTGGTTCTGCTGATGTTGATTTGCTGCTCTCTGTTTCAACCACCTCCTTTCCTTTCCTTTGTGTACCAGCTGAATCATTCTTTGGTGCTTCAACATCCTTCTTTTTCTGAATGGGTCTGACCGACACATCCCTGTTTCTAAGTGAATATCGCTGCTGTTGGGCGGACAAAAGATTCATGTAGCCTCTTTGGTATTCATCTAATTGCTCCTCCAAGATGGTGTCGCTTGCTAGAATGAAATCTCCATCTTTGTGTGCAGCTGAATCCTCTGCATACTCCTCCTCTTTATGAGATAAGTAGGCAAATCGTCTAGAGTAAAGAGATGATTTTCTTCGCCTATTACATTCCCATCTTCATCTGATTCCGGTCTGTGCACAAAATTTTGCTGCAAAGGCGTTTGTACTGGTTGTTGTGCAATCAACTCTTGAGCTCACTGATCTCTCTGTCTTATTCTATACTGTGGTTGTTGTTGGCCATGGAAGTTAGGATTTCTAACTTATGGCTCCGGTTTGTCAAGTTTCACTCTTTCGAGCATCTACTCTACCTTCCGAAGTAGCTGATCTACCGAGGAAGATTCTTCCTTTGCAGTGATCTTCTTTTCTGCCTTTGCTCTAGCTCTCTTGGTCAGCAGATTTGCTTCAACGCTGACTGTTATCTTCTGCATGTCTTCCATTATGGCCGGTTCTCTTTCTCTCAATTGATAAGCCATATCAGCATCAAAACCATCCGGGAACTTCAACATGGCTAGTCCCACGGGTGGCCTTAGATTATCTGGAATTTCATTATACACTGTATTGAATCTAATGCATAATCTTGGACCGACTCACCAGCGTTTCTCTTGATTTGCTCATATTCGGATAGAATTTGAAGAGGATTCTTTTTCACTTCCCAGCGGTCTAAGAATTGTCTTTGTAGGTCTGCCAAGGTAGCGATACATGTAGCCGGTAAACCTCTGAACCATTTCCTTACTTCACCTGCAAATGTTTGTACAAAAAGTCTCATCGCCACGTTCTCCGCATCTATCTCATGAAGTTCATAGAAGTCTACCATTCTGTCCACATGTTGCTGCGCAGTAATGCCATTAGGGGTGCCATCAAAAAATGGGATTTTACTTTGGTAATCAATGGGGATATCATCTAAAATTTGAGGCAAAACAAGAGGTGCGAAACAGGTAGCCCTCACTCTTGGTGGATTTTTCCTTGGAGGTGTTGGAGGAGTGTGCACAGTTTTTAAGGGGCTAGCAATTGGAGTTTGAAGTTGAGCTATTATGTAGTTATCAATAGACCGGTTAGCCCTTTCCATCTCCAAGTCTACAAGAAACTGTGGATTGTGGACAGTAGAGTCTACCGCTCTTTCGGACTTGGTCTCAAACAACGATAATTCAAACTGCTCTTCAAACTCTAGCTCTTCAGTATACTCAAAAATGTCCGGGCATGAATGGGATTTGAGCACAGGAGATATAGAGCTTTCTTGGCGACGAATTCTTGAAATCAAATTGGGATTTTCGTAGATAAGCAGAGGGTCAGGATTTGGATTAGCTCTAGTGTATCTTCAAGAAGCCAGCGTGCTATTGAGAAAAATCAATAGACACAACCTACTTTACTCAGCCTATCAAATCCTAAACTAATCATCCAGAAGCTTAGAATTATTAAGAAGCAAGGGGATTTGATTTTCTCCCCAGCGGAGTCACCATTATGTTAGCACCTAAATCCACCTTAGGCTGAAAGAAGGCAAAATTCAGGGTAACCACAAACCACGCTTAGTCATGTAGCTAGCCCTACTAGAACAGGAGAGGGCTCTTTTCGAGTCACGCTCAGTGAATTGATAAATGAAATGGCCTGAGATGACTTACAGTGAACTATTTATCTTAGGCTAGTAAGTAAATATGGAAACAAGAAGTGATTTTTATGAATGACTGTGTTTCTGGGATGGTATGGGACCAATGGACCTCAATGAACAGAGAACTTAATACAAAGGCACGGATTATTTCGTGAGGAAAGGTAGGCAGAAAGCCTAGCAATTTAGTTTTAAGATAGTGCGGAATGGAGAGATTGATTAAGAGGGTGAAAAGGGAATGGACAACATGAATCCTTTTCAACAGAAGAATGAACACTGAACATGAAATTTTCCCATAGGCAGAGCAATAAAATTGAATTCTACCTTAGCTAACTTAGAAAATTTCACTGGAAATGAATATGAAATGAACTATGAAACATAACAAGATACATATGAAACATAAGAGACACATTTGCTACACTCACAACCACATGAATCTCATGAAATAGAGCCACTGCCTTTTATTAATCCTCTGTAAAAAATATACAATGCAAAAACAGAGTTTCTTTCCCACAGTCTCCCAGAAGTTACAAGCCAACCAACCATTTGCAAATGGTTTGCATACAATATATAGAATGTGCAATGAAGAGATAGAATGCCCAAGGGTTGGGGAGTTACTCAAATCATTACAAAATGAAGGTGGAGAGCCAAATAGCAGCTACAGGTGCAGCGCCACCAACATGACAAATGGCTTGGGTGGCCCTTTGCCTTCCTTTGCCACTTGGATAACTGACCATTTGGAGTGAAAATACTTATAAAACTGCCTTAGGTTCCGAAAAACTGAAGTGCATATAAGTGGGCCCACTTACAAAAAGTCAGGAAGCGAAATTTCACGAAACAGAGGCATTCTGGGCCTTTTTTCCTATATGCGTCGCGCCCTTTTCTGTATGCACCACGCCACTTTGAGGCCCGTTTTGAGGCACTTTCCGGAGTCCAAAATGTGCCCAAGTATGCTTGTTGGAAAGCTTGTCCTGTCTACTTTCCAACACAAGTGGAATTTTGGAATTTGGAGCTCATTTTCCCCTCCAAATCTTCATTCTCCCAAGACTGCTTCCTGTGTGTCAAAATAGGGGCAGTGAGGCCATTTTTGAGTGTTTTTTGCCCTTTTGGTGGCCAATATCTACTCTAAATTTCTTGCTCCATGTGCCAGTAGTCATGATTTTACACGTTGAATCCAAAAATGCAAACCACTTCTCATTTGGAGCTCCCAATCTTACGCGTCGCGCCGGTGGCACGACACATATAAAGAAAAAACCTGTGTTTGTGCCAAAAATTTGTCATGTGACCAAAATTTCCCCAAATTCCTTGAAATTTGGGTTGGAAGTCCTCTATGAAGTACTATGCTGTGCCAAGGAAGCTTTAGACAAGATTCGAAGCCGATCTCGCTCTATTGCCTCTTTTGCCTCTTTTGTTGCTTTGCTCAATTTAGCCTTCAAGCTCCTTATTCAGGCCTTTGCACTCATGTTCCGTGCCCTGTAATGACAAGCCATTCTCCTCAATATGATCTTGTCCCTATTTTCCTTCTCCAATAGCTTCTCCAAGTGTAGATTGACCCGATCTAACCAAGACTCACGGTCGTTGTTGATCTCTTGCTCCAAGGTAGTGAGCTCGATCCTCCTCTGCTGGGCAGCTTATCGATTTTCACGGATGCTTTGCAGCTCCATGATCATCTATTGGTCCTCAAGCTATTTGTTTCTCTTCTCCAAATACCTGATGACCCATATAGCTCTCTCCATATTGAGTATCAAGTCGTGTATTTCCGAGTTCTGCTCCTGAATGGTCATCCTAAGTTTGGCATTTTCTGCCTCTGTCTCTTCATCCTGAATGAGGATGACATCGGTCTCCTGTACACCTGATGGTCCCTCATCATGCACAGGCTTCTTGCCCTTGTCCAATACCTGTGTAGTCGATGTCGGAAGTGAGGCCCCTTCCACCCCGGGTGGAGATAACACTCGCTTTGCTGCTGCAAATAAGTTCCTACTGCCTTTCTGATATGTCACCAAAAATGGCATGATCGTGGTCTCATGGTGCTCATGCTGATAAGAAAGACCACCCAACTCCTTCTCGGGCTCTGATAGTACCTGTGGTGTGATGAAGAAGTCATGGGAGATGAAGTCCTCCCAAGCAATGCCCTGCAATCCCAACTAATGATCTACCAAAATCCGGATAAGAACGAAGTGATACACATTGTTAAGCTGCTGCTGAGGGGTCTTATGCAGCATGAAGGTGTTCATCCTCTCTATATTCCTGCATATGAAAAACGGGAGGTTCATCATCCTCACCCTAGTAAAGTGCATGAGCAAGTAGATGTGATAGGCATACAGTCGAGAGAACCTCCCCTCACAGCTGAAGTATTTCATGATCAATCTCATGAGCGGAGCATACTCATTCTTCAAGTATCTAAAGGGGAATACTCTTGTGAGCTCATTAAAGAATCTGGTTTTGATGTAAGGCTCATAGTGTTGCCTTTCCACCTTCTCCTTTTTATGCCACTGCTCCCCAACATTTGGTATACTTGTTGCCACTGATATAGCTTCGGGTGTCAATGTGAAAGTGACCTCAGCCAAGGTAGACTGACCTCCATGTAGATGAAGCACAAATAAATGGGCCAACTCATGATGAACTCTGACATTTGTCACCCTTTGACAAAATTCGAAACATGATAGGTGCTGGAAGCATGACATGGCAAGAGGGCATGCTTGTAACTCGGTGAGGGTAGTGGGTTCATCCCTGACATGTTTGCCACTTTTGTGGTGTCTCTTGGGAGCCTGCTCTTCTAAGGATGAGTCACTCTGTGTCTCCCTCTCATACTCGGACGAATGTTGTGATGACATGACTGCAATGTGGACTATGATTAGGCTGCCCCTTTGATGATGGTGTGAGGCTGGGTGCCTTTGTAGTATCTGTTACCAAGGGGAACAAATGAAATAGGGAATGTTAGGAAGGGAGTGATGAAATGGGGATACGGTTTATAGGGAGAAATTTGTTAGGGATATGGGAGGATTTTGGGTATTTTGATGGGGTAGGGTTTGGGGTTTTTAATTGAGCAATAGGAGAAGGGGAAAAGGAATATGATTTTGGTAGTGTTAGGGTAGTGATAATAGGAAAAAAAAAAATTGATATAGGGGAATAAGGGACAGGGGTAGGGTAGGAAAAATAACCTTGGCAGCAACAACACTGTTACACAACCCTAGCAAAATGATTTTTCTTTGGTGTCTTCTTGTGTTTGCTTTATGGAATGTTTTTGCATTCAATCACTGGAAATAACCCACCATCTCTTTATAAAATTTGATGCACAAGTGAGTTTGAGAGCCTACCTTGCAATTAGAGGGGCTTCACAAAAGATTTGAGGGAGTTTTCGCACGTTCTGGGCGTTTTGTCTCTGTGCGTTGCGCCCCTGTCTATGTACGCTACGCCCCGAGTGTGCACTGTGCTCGTTATGGGTTTGAACAATGGGCGGGTGCTGTATGCGCCGCATCCTGCGTGTGCGCAGTGCCCCTGCCTGTGTGCGTCGCGCCCTTGTATTCACCTCCAAACCGACTCCAACTCTCCTTTTATGCCTATGACTATATGCGCCGTGTGCAAAGCCCAATCCGCTGCGCCCTGGGTATGCATCGCGCCCTCAAGAAAAACACACTATGGGTAGGCTGTGTGTGCGCCGCGCTTCTGGTTATATGCGTCGCGCCCTCCAAGGTCGCCTCCAACTCGCTCAATCACTCACCAATGCACACTCACGCCTTTCCAACACTTCTCCAAGACTTGTGATGGCACAATGCATTTTTTTTTGACAAAAATTGGTATATATAGCCTTGGAAGAGATGGGTTTAATTTTTTCCTCTTCAAAAACCCATTTTTCTAATGTTTGAGTTTTGCACTTTTTCATTGACTTTAAAACACACTGATTTTCACTTTCCCTTTGAAATTTTAGCTCGAATGATGCAATTTTCAACACTCTTCCTGGGGATTGCACGATAGGACATTTGGTCATGGAAACCATGACTACATCTGAAAAAATCACTTGACGACTTTTTTGAAAATTTTGTCATAAATGACATTGTTTGACTTTTCTTCAAAACAGAGTTTTGAAGAAGAGTCGGAGTCTATCCACATGATGATGAGGCTTTCTGAACCATAACTGTGTAAGGGCCTCACTCTAGCCTGCATGGCTCTACTGGACATGTTCAAGTACCAAATTGATGAATTCCTAGACCTAGACCTCGAAATGACCATTGTCCTTTAAAGGACCAGACCTTCACTGTCATGGACTTTGATGATGATTGACCAAAGACCTGAGTCAGCAAGAGCCAGACATGAGGGGGAATGACTATAATGACCTTCTCCGTCAGATTTATGGCATGCCCCGAGCGGAATGCAACTGGGAGAATGGAGTGGGACACCTAATCATGAAATGCATAAAGAGTTTTGATCTCTGATGGAGGACTTGACCAGACCGACTCTAACAGGTTCTTATAAATTTTATTTTGGTTGTATATTTTTCTTAGGAGGCCCATTTTAGACCTCGAAATTCCCCTAATGACTAATCCAATGTCCTTATGAGACCTTCCTAGACAAAGACATCTACCCTAAGGTCAACAAGGTCAATATAGGGTTTTCTCCTTTCCAGATATAATATTCTACACTTCATCCTACTGCAACTCAGACTTGCAACTTTGACCTCTTCCTATAGGCCAAAACCCTATAATTTCACATGTTTGAGAGAGATAAAGCCCAAAAGAAAGATATATCATCCTTCCATCTTCTCCTTGACTTCACTCTTCTTCTTCTTTCTTCCCAACTACAAATTGAACTCTTTCTTCATAGATAGAACTTGTGTGTGAGTGTGTCTCAAATGAGGTTGAATTGCTCCTTTTTATAGCCTTCTCAAGGGGTCGAATTCCCTCCTTTAGGTGGACTTGTACTTTGGAGCTTCCAAGACTTTTTAGACTAAAAAATAATTCTTTTTACAAATATATTGTTGCTTGGAAGGGTCTTATAAACATTATGTTGACTCCATTAACTCATGACAATAAATCCTAAGACCTAACAAACCCTAGAAGCACAAACAACATTCTTTTACTGAGAATACCATCAATAAGGAGCAAGAAACCGATTATTTAATAATAATAACTTTCTTTCTTATTTTATTGTTTGTTACATAGGATACATATTGAAATGAGTACAACAATTATGAAGACCCAAACTAGTTACATTTCTCAACACTCCCTCTTATCTAGGGAGGTATTCATAATTGTACAACTATTACAACATCATATCTCAAACAAAATATTTATCATAATAAGAATTGGATTGATAAGAAATACTATAAGCATCGTCATCATGACTGTTGTCACTTACTACAAAATGTGTTTTCAGTTGCCTAAAATGCAAAAGAGTAGTGAAGTATGAATCCATCTTCCAATTCATAGAATCTCTTAAAGCTAAATTGAACCCTCTCCATTGGATAGTGCTCCGAATAAGATTTCCAACAGTATGTGGAGGTCCAAAAATGGACTTCTCAATTAGAAGATATGTCCTGTTGAATTTTGCTGGTTTTGTTGCCTTTGAAATGAAGGATAACAATGTATCGGAGGTCCGGGAGCATGGAATTGGGCTCTTCATATAACAGAGCTCCAATATTGGCTATTGCACATCGACGATTTCTCATCAGTGGCACTAAGCACATATATGCGATCCAATGAGTCAGGGAAAGCACATTGGCAATCAACGATTGTAACAACACAAACATATCGCAAGTCGACAATCGACAATTCTGGAAGTGATCACTATGAATAAATTGAGGGAAACGAATGTCGATGGTGTCAAAGCGCCGATAGGGTGGAAACCAATTTAACAAGGGAAATTAGTCATAAAACCAGAGGAGGGCAGGCCTTTTCTCTATCTAAGATTGGTTCCAATAAGCAACACATGGCGGCACACTATTGGATCCAATAAAGACATAGGGCAACTGATGTCATCAAGACATGGAAATATGAAGGACACCTGGCATGTTGATCTGGCATTTTCAGGGGTCCTATTGGGGCATATCTGGGTGACACATGACACCACTTAGGAAGCAACATGTGGCAGTGATGACGTCATTGATCGGCATTCAGCGATCGACGGTTTTAGTGTGTTATGCATCAAAAGGAAATTGCTGATTGCGAACCTTCGATTAGGGGGCTCCAATAAGAGGGCTAGTCTATGGTCATGAGAGAGCGAGGAACCAAGGGTTAAGCGTGGAAGGTGATCGGTTATCAGAAATTGAAGAAATGATATGACATCATTCCAAGTTAAATTCCCGATTGAGGAGCTCTGATATGTGGGCTAGCGCATGGTCAAGAAGGACTTCATGAACTAGGGGCAAAGAATATTTTACAAAGGAACAATAGGCCTAGTAGGAGTTTAAAGGCCTTATCACCTTAAGGCTAAGCTCCTGGTCGCAACCCCTAATCATATGATGAGAACTGCAATAAGGCACTAAACCAAAGGGGGCCAAGGGACATCAGAGCTTGTTGTTTTATAATGTTTTTAAGACTAAAAGTCTCGATGCCGGATGTTCCAATAGTATGGTACAAAGCTTTGAAGGTGTATGGGTCAGAAGCTAAGGCATTGAATGCATGTATGGAATAGTGGGAAATTGATATGGGGTGATCCTGTGGAAGCCTCTATAACAAGAAACCCAGGACAACAATAGCCAGAGGAATGAATTAGACTACTTAGCTTGCACATCTTCAGAGAATAAATGGAGATATGGGACTCATGAAGACTTAATGGTTCAGCATGGAGCTCCACTCAGTCATACTATGAAGGACTTCGAGGACAATCTCCGCTCCTACTCTGTGACAAGAAAACATAGTTGATCGCTACCAACTCCAGAGAGTGGAGAAGTTAGGTAGTTAAGGTGAAAGTGACAAGAATCGACTAAGTAGCAGGAGAAGAACACCAAGGCAAAGACGTGGCCTGATTAGGGGCAATCTCAGAAATAACATAGGGATACTTCCTCCATCATCTTTCCATTTTCCTTTTTCTTTTATTTTCTGTGATTTATATGTATTTTTAAGAAAGGAATCAAATCCTTTAGAATCATTTTGGGCAACAGAACTATCGTAGGCCAAGACATATAGTCAATCAGATAGCTAGACCTTGGCTGAGATATTTTGTAACTATTAATTCAAATCTCTCTCTCTCTCTCCTTATAAATAGGTGGAAGAAACACTTAATAAAGGGTTCTGGAATTCTGCACCCACAGTGGTCCAAATTCTATGATTCCACTTTGGTTCTAATTGCTTGTTCATGGGGGACTCAAGCGATGTATGGCTAAATGTAATGGACTGGTGAATTGGACTCATTTTGAGCATTAATGAAACTCTTTAGTGATTCCAATCATGGCTGTAAGAATTATGTCTTCCCCTTCGTAGATCTCATTTCATGTATGTTTCTCTTCTACTAAAATTGTGTAATGAAGTTGCGGTCTCATTATCTAATGGTTATATGTAGGTTGCTAAGTAGTAATAGTACCTGTAGTAATTACATATTTACTTGTGTTATTTAATAGCCTACAGTACCTATATGAGCATATATTTACATATGCTAATTAGTAGCAAGTGTATCCATGATCTATAGAACATGAAACTTTAATTCACACTCCACAATTCCTATCATTCCATCTCTTCTGCCTTCCATCCTTCCACTAGAACATTTCTTCTTAGGATTCTGTCTTGTTTACAACCCTAAGCATCTATTTCCTTGCTTTCTCTACTCCTCTTCACCTTTAATACAAATTCAATATTAAGTTTCTCATTGTTGTGTGTCGGCCATTAGAATAAGACATTCCTCTTTGAGATCATCCCGATTCACCCCCTGTACTTGGATCCATGTATTTGCTTGAGTTATCCTTGATGAAAGACTATTTAACCAAGCCCCCCCTTTATTATATTTTCAACTACGTGACAATTGGAATGCAGGATAATCCATTAGATAATCCTAAATGAACTCCTCTCTTTAAGATGTCCTAGGCATTGGTCTACAATCAACCCAGAGGATATCTCTAGGAAGCTTTCTATATCTCCTGAAGCACTTATGCTACAGGTGTTAGAAAAAGCTACAACATCTTTCTGGCGTCGTTTCTTGGGAACAGATTAGAGTATTTTTTCCCGGGTATGACAAATATTTACATTCCCTCATTTAGGTGAGAAATGGAAGTGTGGGTTGAAGATCTCTCACCTTGGCAACTCCACTATTTCAATTTTACAATAAACATCCTTGCGAATCCATTGTCTATATCTTTATTTGATCATCCCAACTTTCAAGCAGCCTCATACTCACTCTGATGCTAAAGAACTTAAAATTTCCCCTAGATTTGAACTTGAGATCACTCACCTAAAGGGATTTTCAAAATGGCCATTCCTACATTCCTGGCTAACAAATTTGCCCCACTGGATTTTTCTTCTATTACTGGTTATCCCAATCATGTCCCTTCATTTCATGAATGGAATACATATTTGGCTAGATTTAGTGGAAACAAAGATAGAAGGCCTAACCAACACCTTAAAGATTTTCATGAATGCATGGAGCAATAGGGTATTATTTTTGAAGATGCGCAAATGGAATTGTTCATGTACTCTTAAGAAGATGATTTTAGAATTTAGTATAGAACACTACCTTGTGGAAACATATCTTCCTTAAAGAGTTTTCACATGGAATTCAATCATTTTTGCAAAACATTATATCCATGGGATGCTATGTTTGAATATTCTTGTGCATATTTTAATGTTGAAAATATTCCTGAGGTTAATGACCCCGTTGAAGATGTTTGTGGAGCTCTTCTCCAAGAAAACATATACTCCCATCAAGAAGCATCACCCAATGACCAACAAAGCAAAGAAGGAAACATCATCGAGTTGCAAATAAACCCTCAGATATCTTATTCGGCCAAATTTGACTACTCTCCTTCTTATGATGTATATGACTCTTATGGAGAGTCAAGTGACGTAGAGCCACAACAATACCAGTCATGGGAATCCACACAAGAAGAGGAGTCCCACCAGGAGGTCAACAAAGAGGCTCCAGTCTACGATTCACATCCTTCGTATGGAGAACAAGTTCAAGAACCTCCTCCAATTTATGACTCATATTATTCAGAGGACGATGAGATGGTTACAGATGTTTAAAGGGAGTGTTTTACCAAAAAGTGGGGTGAAGGCTTCCAACAACAAGATTTTCTTGAAAAATCTAAGGCCAAAGAGCTGAACAGTGTTTGTGGTTGCCCTAACCAAGAAGATATTGGTCAGCAGACGTTTCATGAAAATAAGGCAACCGTAAATTTTTCTTGTCAGTTCTATGACCCTGTAGCTGATTACATGAGCACACTCTTTGGTCAGCGATGTTGGGCCGTTAATATATCATTATTATTATTAGTTTTGAATACCTATTTCATCCATTTCTACTCTTCTTTATCATGTCATTTATCATGATTTATCATATAATTCCATTTTATAATTATTTATGCTCTTATGGATAAATATTATTTATTCTCCTTTATTAATACATTTATGATTATGCATGATTTTACCAATGATGGTTTATTAATAAATTGGTTTTAACATTACTCACCATTTTTAACCTCCAAGATATTTTCTAGATTGAAGATTTGATCTCCAGCTCATCATTAAATGTGTCAACCCAGAAATTCGCTGGAATAAGAAGTGACGATTTTGCATTGGACATTTTGGGAAAATGAAGAAGAATATGGAAAATCCAAAACGTGGGTTTTGTCCAAAACAGACCAAGTTAGTTTTGTATGAGCAGTTTTCCTAAATTCGGTATGTACTAAGAGAACGAAAGGTTCTTTGAAGACGTTTTTCTCAAATTCGCTGTGTGGCTGTTTTCCAAATTATCCCAGTTGCAATGCCAAATTTGACTTGTTCCTGTTGAATGATTGATGGAAAGATATTTCAGATATGATCTTGCTTATCAATTTGTTTAGAACAATCCAATTTTGTAATAGAAATCATATTGTAATCATATCTGTTGTAACTTCTCTCTGCTCTCTGTGTATTTAAATGAGAACAGAGATTAGAGGAGGGGATGATTGATTATTCATGATGGAATAGATTATGAGAGATTAAGTCAGGGATTATTAGAGATAGGATAGGATAGGAGGAAAGGGGGATTGTTGCATTACCATTGTAATTCTCAAGGCTTTTTCTGTTGTAATGATTTCACAATTTGATGATTAATAAATAAAATGGCTGTAGTTCATTCGTCTTATCTGAAGTAGCCCAACAACATTCGCTGGCAGCTAAGGGCCCAGCCTCTAGTGGATTAAGCTGCTGCTCTATATTATATCTTTCTGATTTTTGCAAGTGTGGTTTGTCTAATGATAACCTTCTGCAATTGAATCACGTTGCCATTTTCTTCCATCATAACAAGATTATTATTCATTACAACTTAAATTGTTATGCTATTCATTTTGGTTATAAAGCTTCGCTATTCACTTCAAATTATACTGTGCATTACAGGTTGCTACTTATTTAGTATTGATGTTCATTTAGCTTTGCGATGCATTTCCATTTAGCATTGTTGTTCATCTTCAATAATTTAGTATTACTGTTCCCTTCCATTAATATTTCATTTCTGTAAAATGAGCTTTGCTGTTCAATTTTTCATAGACTTAGTCATTGTTCTTTTCTGCAAGGATTTGATTTCATCTTTTAATTGATATTGCAACAAGTGTGTTTTAGTAAGCATTTCCAATCGAATTGTTATTATTTGCTTTAGTATGGAGTGTAAGATCAACAACTGTAAAGGACATTCACTATCACTGCCTAAGTTCTCAGATTGTGGATCTTGTTTATGTTTGATTTCATTTATATCAGTTGACAGAGGAAAGAGTTATCAGTACTACATCCTTGACTGATAAATTGTTGTAGTTTTCTGAGTGAATGATTTAAGTTTTAGAGTGTTAAGTTTCTTTTAATTGTAAGTAGATTTTATTTCAAGCACTCATTTAATTTTGCATTTAAAGCACTATACTGCAAAACATTACTCTTGAGTAAATAGCCACCTCAGACTGAGTACACTCTTGAAATAAAAAATTGTCCCTGGGTTGACAATTAATGTGAAGATAATTAGGAGTTAAAAAGACACATTTTATCACCCAACAAGCAATAGACGCTATTTCTGGAGCATGTATTAGGTTTTTTGTTTGAAGACTTTTCATGGTGCATGCTTGTTTGGATTTTTAAATTCCAGCAACATGGAGGCATAAGGTCCCAAAATGTGATGCTGGTTTGGTGTCATTGGAGGGTTAACCTCACTTAGGTGAATTAATGCCTTATACATAAGTAGGAGTTGTATATCAATAAGCTCACTAGATGAGAATTTAATTTCTAGTTGTTAGAATTTGTATTTCTACATTTTAGTTTTATGTGGAAAGAACTCCTAGTAAATAAAGTCCCATGGAGATTTTCTGGTTGTATAGATTCATTATATTTTTGTCTCCATGCTCAATGGTGAAGGCTACTATTCTGCAGGTTCTCAGTGTTGGAAATACTTGGGGGGGTGAATCAATATTTATTTTCAATTGTCATTTTTACCAGTTAAATCATTTACATTTAGAACACAAAACAAACAATAGGAATACATTCTTTTATTAATATAATCTTTACAATGAATCAGGTACAATATATATAAAGCTTCAATATGTTTCCAAGCACCAACTTGGACTTTTTGTGAGGCTCCAACCTCCAAGGCACCAACCTTGTCTTGTCAAGGCACCAACCTTGGAATTAGGAGCACTAACTCCAAGGACACCAATCCTTCCAATTCTGAGGCACCTACCCCAAGGGCTCCAACCCTCTACTGTATATTGTTTAGATATGTTTGGTAGTTATTCTCTGCTCCCAACCCTACTGGACCTATGACTTACTTCTATCCTCTTGCTTTCTTCTATCCTACTGAACCTACAGCTTACCTCTGTTTTTTCCAATTTACAAGTTGTGAACCGTTACCTCTTCTCTGTGATAGATGCCCTGAGACGCCTGACTGTCTGCATAAAAAAAACAATTCTCTGTTTCAACCCGTTGTTCTATCTACTGCGGTAAGTACTTTAGGAGTGACTGCTTCTCACTGTTATTAGTGTCATGATCTCTTACTTCCAAGGATCATACTCAGAAATACTTCAGTACTAGTGTAGTCTATTACTCCCTTCAAATGATGGCATATCAAACCTTATTTCGCTTCACTGAATTGTTCAACTCTGTTACAATCTGTACTACATCTCTTTTTCTTTAAATCATCACAGGGTCAAGCATTTTAAAGATTAACCCACGTAGCAGTGTCGCTTGACCTTCGGCTTCCTTCTTTCTCATTTTCTCTTCGGCTTCCTCTGTTCCTTCAATTACCCAAGGAGGTTCCACATCCACGTCATCAATCACAATTGCAACTTCTGGAGGTCTTTTATAAGTCGTTCCCATAACATACTCCTTCCTCTGATATCAACATAGTTAAAACCATATAATGGGTGGTCCCACCTACCACATCATCACCTTAATCGTAATCGCAGTTTACCATCATTACATTTCTTCAAGACTATCGATATGCGACAGATGCGATATTCCAATAAGATTCTTTTGATAACTCAATCGGGTCCACTTAGTCCCAAGTCCTATCAGATTAATTCTCCACCATTTATCTCATCTTTAATCCGAAGGTTGCTGATCCACCTGACGAGGTACCAGCTCCCATGTCTCATTCTTCTCAATTTGAGACATTTCTTCTTACATGGCTTTTACCCAATGAGGATCCTTACTTGCTTGAGTAAATGTTTCTAGTTCTATCATGGATAGAAGAGCAACATCATTTTTCTTTGGTGTACTTGTCATCCTTCTTTGGGTTTGCATCCCTTCATCTATATCGCCAATAATCTGCTCTTCTAGGTGATGTTTTTGGAGAAACTTCATCTTTGAAGGGGTTTGAGATGGTTCTTTTTCCTTGTGTTTTTCTTGATCTTTTTCTTCTTTTTCAGGTTCTTCTTCAATGAGAGGGTCAACTTCAAGTTCTTCAATTTCATTTTCTGGAAGGTCTTTATCAATATTCACATCAATTCTTTCCACTATTTTCCGTAGTCGATTATTGTAGCACTTGTAGGCTTTGCTCCTTGTAGAATAACCAAGGAATATCCCTTCGTCAACCCGAGAATCAAATTTTCCTAGTGAGCCATCATTGATTTTTATGAAGTACTTGCTTCCAAAAATATTGAAGTATTTTACTGAAGTAGGTCTTCCTTTCCATAATTCATAAGGAGTCTTCTCATTAGTTGGTCTTAGTTGAGTTCGATTCAAGGCATAGACAACTATCCCGACTGCTTCTCTCCAGAATTTTGGCTGCAAGTTCGCTGCTATTAACATTGTTCTTGCCATTTCTTTAACTGTTCGTTTCTTCATTCAACTACCCCATTTTTCTTGGGTGTTCTGGCAGTAGAGAGTTCTCTTTCGATTCCATGTACTTTACAGAATTCATCAAATTCTTTTGATGTGAATTCTCCCCCTCTATTCGTTCTGAGACATTTTATATTAGAGTCCTTTTCATTTTCTACAAGAGCTTTAAGATTCTTAAAACACTCAAATGCTTTGGATTTATATTTTATGAAATATACCCACATCATTCTAGTATAGTCATCAACAAATAAAGCAAAGTACCTTTCTTCTTGGAGTGTCAGATTTCTAGTTGGTCCACATAAATCAGCATGGATGATCTCCAAAGGCTTTGATGTAGAAAACTCCTTGGTCTTGTGGCTGGTTCTAGTTTGCTTTCCATGTTGACATGGACCACATACTCCTTGATTTGGCTTGAATAACTTTGGGATGTCTCATACTGCATTAATCTTGCTGATATTGATCAAGTTATCCAAGCTTATATGTCCTAGTCACTTGTGCCACAACCAACTTTCATCTGTTTGACTTAAGTAACATTTATCTTCTTGAATTTTGTTTAGAATGTAGATGTTGTCTGGTGTTCTAACCCCTTTCGCCACAAGTTCCCCTGAGGAAGAGTTCCTTATTTCACAATCTTTAGTGCTAAAGACAACATTATGTCCTTGATCATAGATTTGGCTAACACTCAGGAGATTGTGTTTGAGCCCATTTACTAGCAAAGAATTTTGAGCCTTTCCTTTTGCATTTATAAGGGTAACAGTTCCTTTTCTAGCAATTTTGGCAGATCCACTTCCAAAGGATACATTTCCTTCCTTTTTTTCAATGAGACAAACTTCCTTTTGTCCCTTGTCATGTGTCTGGAGCACCCACTATCCACAAACCAATGATTTTCATCACTGTGAGCACATAGGCTAGGCTACATTTATCTATGTTGGGATTCTCATTTTTTGCTTTTATTCTTTTGAGTGGGAAATTTTGTTCATTATGTCCATTATCATTACATAATCAGCACATCAGATCAAATTTGGCCAAGGGATCAAAAACGTTGTAGGTCTTGATTTGTCCTTGCCAGACCATATGGTTTGTTTGTTTGATCCTTCAATTTTGGCGTTTCATTCTTACGGGCCATGTAATGTCTAGCTTAATGACCAAAATTTTTACAATAAAAACAATGCCAGAAAAAGATAGTTTTGTACCTGTTTTAATAGCCATGATTTGAATCAACATTCTTCTTTGGAGTTACTCTCTCTTCATTCTTTGGATTTGAGATGGGCCTTTGAGGAAATGATGTTTTGTACCTGTTGAAATAGCCATGATTTGAATCAACATTCTTCCTTAGAGTTACTCTCTTCATTCTTTCGATTTGAGATGGGCCTTTGATGAAATAATCTTTCTTCTTTTGGGTTGTTGGAAAGTATGTCGGCATAGCTTTTTGCATTATTCTTAGTACTTGATGATTCTCCTTTAAAACCTATCCCAGATTTGTCATGTTGATGTTAGGTACCTATACTACTAGTGTAACCCCTTATTGTTATTAGTAAAACCCCCTTATTATATTGTTGTGCCCATGCAATCCCCATATTGTTATTATTATGCCCCATTGAAGCCCACTATTGTTATTATTGTTCCCTTACATTATTATTGTTATGTTAGCTCGGATTATATTATGACCCCTTAGAATCCTATATACAGAAAGGAGGTCTTGTCATTTGTATCATCCAAGAATTGTTCTTTTGTGTAATGTAAAGGAGGTTGCCCCCTCGAAGAGGCTTATTCCTAAGGCGTTGAGCTATCTTTTCTATGTTTTTGTGAGTTGGTTTCATAACATTTCGTATCAGCGCTTTGGATTATAGGGTTTCACTGCTCCAAACAGGTCATTGTGGAATGTTTGCTATAACGTTTGTTCTATGACATTTTAGAAGTGAACAAAACAACCCATTTGAGACAAGATCTTGCTGAACCTTGGTTCTGAACTTCATATCTTGTCTCACTATATTTTCAGAGATATGATCTGAGGAATTTAGGGTTTTTGCAAGGTCCAGAATTTCATCGAAAATAGGTCATCGTGGAATGTTCACTATAATGGTTTCTCTACAAAGTTTCGGAAGCTGAAAAAACCCCAGTTGAGAAGAAATCAGCCTGAACGTCAGCTCCAAATTTTAGATCCCGTATTGCTATAGTTTTGGAGACATACTCTAAGGAAGTTAAGGTGTTTCCAGACTCTCGAATTACATCCTAAACAGGTGACCTTGCAAAAATCATCATAACGTTCTCTTTGAGCATCAAATTGAAATTTCATAAGAATTTGCAAAAATAGGATTGCTTGTAGTTTTCTATGTATCGGTTTCAAGTCCTAAGGTTGAAATAATGACACATGGCACTTCGTACAAGTTCACTCTACTGAACTAGTCTATAATCGGGCCATCGTGGGAGAATTGACATAACGCTTCCTTACAAAATCCAATATTAATCAGACTTTTAGGGTTAGAAAGAGGACTTAGAGGGCTACTATAGGCTGCGATTTTAGAACTGGAAGATCCGAAATTATAGAGTTATAGTTGTTTCAAGATTGAGATCCTAAAATCAAGAAAAGCCGATATGAGGAAGTTTGATGGCAAGGATCCGATAAGTTGCATACTACAGATGGAGCAATATTTTGATCTACATGAGGTGCAACTGTTACAAAAGGTACATATTTCATCTTCATATTTAGAACCGGATCAATTTTTATGGTATAAAGGGCTTTTTTCTCATAAACGACTAGTTATGTGGTCAATTTTCACGGAGGAAATAATAGCACATTATAAAGATACAAAGAGAAACAAATTCTTTACCCAATTGATAAATATCAAACAAAAGTGTTCAATGGCAGAGCACATTGAGGAATTTCAAAAATTAAATATAAGGGTAAAAGATATTCCAGAGAAGCAAATGATTGATGTCTTCATAGGTACTTTAAATGATAACATTCAACATGAGGTTCGTCTTTGGGAACCTGATTCATTGGAGATGGCATTCAAGTGGGCAAGAAAAATTGAAAGTGAAATTATGGAAACAAGGAATCCCACTACTCACAACTATAATTATGGAAGTGGTTTTTCTCCTAGCCTTCCACAACCTACAAGGTTTACACCACAACAATTGGAAGAAAAGAAAGAAAAAGGGCTTTGTTACAATTGTGATATAAAATGCACTAAAGGTCATCATTGTGCTAAGAAGAAATTATTTTACGTAGATTATGAAGAGGAGGAAGAAAAGGATCAAGAAAAATCAAAAGAAGAGGATATACACCAGGAACCAACCCAGAGTGTTATGAAACGGGCTCACAAAAACATAGAAAAAAAAGATAAACGCCTTAGAATTCAGCCTCTTCGAGGGGGCAACCTCCTTTACATTACACAAATGAACAATTCTTAGATGATACAAATGACAAGAACCTCCTTTCTATATATAGGATTCTAAGGGTCATAATATAATCAGAGCCGACATAACAATATAATGTAAGGGAAAAATAATAACAATAGTGGGCTTCTATGGGGCCACATAATAATAATATGGGGAACTACCATGG
Source organism: Pinus taeda (assembly GCA_000404065.3). NCBI lineage: Eukaryota > Viridiplantae > Streptophyta > Pinopsida > Pinales > Pinaceae > Pinus > Pinus taeda. Next base: position 6,842 of record APFE031647381.1, on the reverse strand, counting down.
GTACAAAATATAATAAGGGTTGTACTAATAACAATAAGGGGTTACACTAGTAGTATAGGGGCCTAACATGCCCTCTCCTTTAAAACAAGTGTTGTCCTCAACGCTTGAGTAGTTCTTGATGCTTCTGTATAAAATTCTTGTCTTCCCATGTGGAATCTTCAGTGGGTAAGTTCTTCCACTTGATGAGATACTCTGAAATTGATCAATTTTGTAGCTGTCAGGTTCTTGTTTCTATGACTGCTCCAGGTTCCAATATAATTTTTCCTTCCTCTTCAAGTTCTGGCAATATTGTTTGAATTGGGATATTATGCAACTTTTGAATGAGTGGCCAAACTTCTTTTTCCTTCTTCCATTCATCCCTTGCTTCATTTACCCAATTTGGTTGGATAATAGAAATAGCACAAAACAATGCTTCCACATCCTCATCCTTTCTTGAGAGTGCATTTGTAACAAAAATTTTCTTCCTTTTTCTATAGATGATGTCAAATTCATAACCCAACATATTTGTGACCCATTTTTTCTGTTCTTCTAAAGATAATATTTGTTCTAAAAAGTATTTAAGACTATCATGATCCATTTTTACCTTGAAGAGTCTACCCATTGGGTAAGGTCGCCATTTCTTAAGTGCATATAGTATTGCCAACATTTCCTTGTCATAACTAGCTTTCTTGAGATGTAGACGTAAAAATACCCAATTGCCTACATCAAAACTTCTTTCATTGCGCTATTGATCTACTTGTTGTTTCATTCTATTCTGCACCAAAGTGGCGTTATCCTTTAAAAGTTGGAGAACTTGTTGTTGATGCTCGATGTGATCTTTCAATGATTGAATCTTTTTCTTCTTGATATGTCCTTCTATCTTGAGAGTTGTAGGAGTGGTAATTTCTTCCAATGCATTACAAGATATGGTCAGATTCATTTCTTGATGCTTGATGTGATCTTTCACTTCTTGAACATTTTTCTTCTTGATATGTCCTTCTATCTTGATAGTTTGAGGATTGGTAATTCTGGCCAATGCATTACAAGATATCATCAGATTCATTTCTTATTTCTTGATGTGGTCTTTCACTTCTTGAACCTTTTTCTTCTTGATATGTCCTTCTATCTTAAGATATTGAGTAGTAATTCTTTCCAATGCTTTACAAGATATGGTCAAATTCATTTCTTCTTTCTTTGGGGTTGGTTCCTGGTGTATATACTCTTCTTTTGACATTTCTTGATCCTTTTCTTCCTCCTCTCCACAACCAATGTAAAATAATTTCTTATCAGCTCACTTATGACCTTTAATGAATTTGTTATCACAATTATAACGAAGCCCTTTTTCTCTTTTTCTTCCAATTGTTGTGGTGTTGCTCTAAAGAAGGTGTTGCTCTTTGCATCCTCATAATGTGCTATCATTTTCTTCGTGAAAATTGACCACGTAACAAGTTGTTTACGAGAACAAAGCCCTTTATGCCATAAAATATGATCTGGTTCTAAATATGAAGATGCAATACATACCTTTTGTAACAGTGGTACACCATGTAGATCAAAATATTGCTCCATCTGAGCTATCCAATTTACTGGATCCTTGCCATCAAAATTCCTTATATCGCCTTTTCTTGATTTTGGGAGATCAATCTTGAAATGAATGTAACTCTGTAATTTCAGATCTCCAAGTTCTGAAATTTCTTCCTTCGGTATCTCTCTATGTTCTCTTTCTAATGTCACAAGTCTGATCAAGATTGGATTCTGCAAGAAAGTGTTATGTCAAATCTTCCATGATGACCTGATTATAGACATTTTCAAAAGTGCGAATTTGTATGAAGTGCCACATGTCACTGTTTTGACCTTAGTATCTAAAACAGATATACAAAAAGCTACAGGAAGTCCACTTTTTGTAACATCTTACGAAATTGCAATCTGATGCTCAGAGAGAAAGTTATGACGATTTTCCCAAGGTCACCTGTTTAAGATGTAATTTGGGAGTCTACAAAAACCCTAACTTCCTCAGATCATATATCCGACAATATAGCGAAACAAGTTTTGAAATTTGGACCTAAGGTTTAGACCGCTTTCTTCTCAAATGGTTTTTGGTTTTAGCTTCTGAAACTTCGTAGTGAACAAGGAATAGCGAAACATCTAGGATGCCCTGTTTTAGATGAAAATTTGGAGTTTGAAAAAACTCTAACTTCTGCAGATCATATATCAAAAAATATAGCAAGACAAGATCTAAAATTAAAACGTGAGATTCAGTGCTATTTCTTCTCAAATGGTTTTGTTTTGTAGATTCTGAAACATCATAGAAAAGAAGTTATAGCGAAAATGCCACACTGACCTATTTTGGAGTAGCGAACCCCTAGAATCCAAAGCTCTGATACCAAATGTTATGAAACCAACTTACAAAAAGATAGAAAACAAAGATAAACACCTTAGAATTCAGCCTCTTCGAGGGGGAAACCTCCTTTACATTACACAAATGAACAATTCTTAGATGATACAAATGACAAGACTCGTGAGCCTCATAAATGGGTAATTATATGGGCTCATTTTACCTCCTAACCTAGTCAAATCAACCATTCTCTTAGCTTATTGTATGATTTTCTGATTATATTTATGATTATAGAGCGAGTTGAGTTACTTATGATGCCATGTGGTCTAACATGTGTTTAATGCAGATTATTGATGAATTTTGAGGTCAAAGTCAAGGATCCAGTGGACAAATGGCAGCAATAACTTGAAGTGGACAAAGGAGAGGACTTATAGGAGGGAATCCCCCTCATTTATTACTCCTCACTTTGAATTCCCCTTCATTTAGCTTGAATTACAAGTAGCCGAATCATGCACTAGAAGGCAGCCGAGTAAGTGGAGGATGATTGATGATTATCTCGAGTTTTGGGAGCCAAGCCTCCCTGATTTTAAGGAAGCCATTGGTAGCTTCATTTGTAAAAGCAAAGAGGCTTAGGGCCTCACTAGGGTCAGATTTTTGTTGGAATTTTGCTTATGTAAACTTTGCTCCAACTTCGAGCTTATTATTTTGTGATAGCTTCATGTAATCTTGTTATTGTTTTGATAAAAAAGATGTGTTAGAAAATTATATATTACAGAGCAATGGAACACATTTAATATTGCATAAATATAAACACAGAAAATGCATAAAACCAAAGAGACATAGATATACATGGTTCACCCACTTTGGGCTACGTCCACCCCAAACAATCAGTCCTTCCTTTCTATTATCCAGCAAAATGAAGAGACACAACCTACAACAGATCCACTATAATATCCTTTGTTTTCTCTCACAGTCTCGCCTCTCTATTTCTCGCTCAGAGAATACACATCTATTACATAGCCTCAATACAATGCCCTCATACAAAGAGAGGGGTTGCCTTCTAGAGTAGAAAACCCTAAACTAAACATAAGTTCTACCATTAGATCATCCGCCTAATGAACGGCCTAGATTGACTAGAAATTACTATATTTTTACAAGGCAATTTTACGTCTATTTTTAGCTTCAGGGGCGTTGCCCCTAAAACCCCCGCCGAGGGACCGCTGGCCCTCGGAACCCCCAGCCAAGGGGGATCAGCCTCCCCAAACCCTCGCGGGGAGAACAAGTCCCTCCCCGCACTGCCTCACATGGGGGGGTGTACAAACATCCTTGGGTATACATCCAGATGAAACAAAGACCTCTAAATAATCATGCTCCACACCCAACAATCTCCCACTTGGAGAATGATTGTAGCAATTCTATCACTGCTTCATTTGTTGGACAATGACTCCTCTTTGGACCTGACTATTTCTCATCTTCATCATCATCCTTGAAGACCAATTGAAACTGGGCATATTCTCAGTTTCTCCCTAGTTACAACTTTTGTTAGCATATCTGCAATATTCTAGGTAGTGTGTATCTTTTGCAGCTTCAACTCTCCATCTTCCAACACTGATTGTATGAAATGGTATTTGAGCTGTATGTATTTATTCCTGGAGTGAAATGCTGAGTTCTTTGCAAGATGAATGGCACTTTGGCTATCACTGTATAACGTGCCCATATCATGCTTCTTACTCAATCCACCCATAAACCTTTGTAACCAAATCATTTCTTTACTAGCCTCTGTAGCAGCAACATACTCTGCTTCTGTTGTTGAAAGTGCAACAACACTTTGGATTTTTGAAACCCAACTGGGAGTTGTTCCACCTACGGTAAATACATATCCTATAGTGCTCCTCCTGTTATCTCTGTCACCTGCCATATCTGCATCAACATATCCCTGTAGAGAAATGTTTGAACCACCAAATCATAATGCTTGATTTGTGGTACCTTTCAAATATCTGAGAATCTATTTCACTGCCATCCAATGTCCCTTTCCTAGATTGTTCATGTACCTGCTTACAACTCCCACTGCATGTGCAATATCAGGCCTTGTGCAGACCATTGCATACATTAAGCTTCCAACTGCTGATGCATATGGAACTTTAGAATATAATCCATGTCTTCTTGGGTCTTTGGGTACATTTGCTTACGAAGTTTGAAATGGCTAG
>APFE031647371.1:81134-95384 GCA_000404065.3 Pinus taeda | reverse complement strand
TCCACAACTCATTGAAGATGAGGGTGTGTTTTATCATCCGGGACCATTCAGGATAGTTCTCCTTGCCAGTGAGAACTATTCCCACGATAGATATGATTGAATGCATTGTAAAATCCGAGAGCTGTAAAAATACTTTGCTGGCAAAAATGTGCTTTTGTGGAGAAAAAAAAACTTCTGCTGCTAAAAGAAAATTGATTATGATATCAAGTCACTTTGAAAACAACTTTATGAAAACAACACTATGGTAGCCCAACAACGTGGTATATATATCCCATCAGCCACACCAAACATTAGCAAATAAATGTTATCGAAATTTCAATACTATCCACAAGCATATAATGTTTATTTTAAATTTCAATACTTGTTAACAGTACTCATCTCGGTTCTGCAGGCCATAAGAACTTGCGCTCTGCCTTCTCTCCTCTACACATGGTATGGCTCACCCTTCATCAACAATGGCTCCAAAAACATCTTGGTTGTGACTATCAATGGCATGGGAATCGGTCTCGGGCTTCTGTTAGTTTCCATATATCTGAAATTCGCTCCACCCAAATCTAAGGTAGTTTCAATTCTTGCATTCTCTTATCAGTTCAATAACAAACGCGCTGAATCGTAAAACAAAGTAGAAGAGATTTAACAGAGCTATTGCATAAGGGAAGCCTGAAAAATACTCATTCGATCATTTTTTTAATCACTCTCACAAACGTAACTATTGGCGCTCCATACAACAACAACGAAGTTATGTTTCACAATGCACAATAGCAATCCAGCCAAGAATCTCTGATTAAATATAATCTAATAATTTAAATAAAAAAGAGGAATAGGAATGAACGCGAAAGATTCATTGATGGTGGCCATGTAGTAACTCCAATAGGCAGTAAAACTAATTCATTTCATTTCATTAAGTAGGCTATTGTTATATACAAAAGGGTGTGACTTCTCAGTTCATCTTCTGATGACTGTTCACATTCCTAATTTAACTATTTACATAAATTCACCCAACCGTGAGGATTAGGTGTCAACACATATTTTGTTTATTAATTTTGTTGTTAGTATTTTGTTTGTAATAGTCTTAATCCCTTAAGGTTTAATGTTTTCATGGATTGTTTATTATAATATGATGATTAGAGTGACACACCACATTACCACAAGGAGGAACACTCAAGGGCTTATAAGAGAGGTACAGTTACCACCCAATTTTAGGAGAAATTATCAAAACTAAGGCAAGGGGAGGAGGTCATTAGGTTGATTGAAGATTAAGAGTAGATCTTATTTGAACCCTAGGGCCTGAGATCACTTTTAAAACATGAATAATTTTAGTTCTTTGCAACATTATGCAAACATTACAATGAAATTAACATAGGAAATAATAATTAATCTAGGGTAAATGATCCTATTTCAGTTCAATGAGTTAATCACTACTTTCTTGGAAAAGAAGAAAGCATGAAATTGAAAGAGGGAGAGAGATGTAGCAGAGGCACCCTTCAATTGAATGCAAATAGCAAAGTGCAAGCGTTGAATTGATTACCTCACTAGGGGTTTATTAGTTGTTGTAGGTGAATTGAAGCTCTTAACTATGTTTTGAGTACTAATGAACGAGAAAAAAGGAAGAAGTGATATCGATTATGTTGAGAACTAAATGGAAGATAACATCATTGCATGAAGTAACATAAATACACAATGAAAACCAAATTTTATTATTAAAATATGGTGAAAAACATTGAACAAATGTAATGGCTAGAGCAGCAGTAGCTTTATCAAGAAGAGATGTATCTTCTATATTCATTCACTAAAAATCCCATAGCTAGATGTTGAAACTATACTTTGCAATTGTGCCCAAAACCCTATGACGCAATAATCCTAACATGAGGATTAATGTTTAGTATGCACTTTGAGTTGGACAAAGTTGCACTATCCAAAAAAGGGGCGCCTTGTTAGGACCATAGTTTTTTGCTCATTACTCTTAGGTATTCTTTAGTTCATTGAAAAGAGAATTTGTTTACATTGTTAGATGCTAGTTGAAGGATATTGAAAACTCTAAAGAACACATGGGGTGACCCCACAAAATGTACCATAAGTTTTCTCTATGTGGTTCAAGGTCCCCAGATATCGGTGAGTGCTACGTCCACAAAATAATTGTTCTAGGAAGATCTACCCAAAAGGAGCACTTCTTCTTGGAGAGAATTGAACTCACGATCTCTCAATAATAGAGGTGCTTTAGCAACAAAGACTCAACCAACTAAGTTAACTTTTAGAGCTATTGCTAAATCTAATTCTTAGTAAAACACTTGACTTAATGGAAACATTACCCCAAATTTATATGCTTTGTTAAAAGACACTCTTCTCTTCAACTTGGTGTCTATTAAACCCTTAATACACCCACACTGGAGTATGAGTAGAACCATAAACCTAAAATTTCAACTTTGAGCATTTTTAAATTAACAAGTTTTGAAGCAATTTCAAGTCTAGAAGCCTATGTGACTCCAATCTCATCTTTAAGGGCGTTATAATGAAGGAGGGCCTCGTGAACCTTTCACAATTTGATTGCTCAATCTTCGCTCCTTTTAATTTTTACTCTGTACTCTAATTCAAGAAGTTTATACCATATTTGAGCCATGAATCCTTGTTTTCTTCACTGGTCCGATCTCTGAAATAACAAAAAACAAGGACAAATTCGAAAAGAACTTTAGATACCCTCCCCAAGCTCCAAAGGTCGACAGCGAGAAGTAGATGTTAGAGTCTGAATTTGAATCTTTACCCATATTTCCTCATAAATTTGAATTAGGAGTAAATTGTGAGTTCCAGGGGTAATTGAAATCTTGCTCCGCTTTTCACTGAGTATATCTACAATCTGTTTCCTGTGGTGGCATTACTCGGTCAATCTCCTAGGCGAATTGAAAGGCCACAAAAGCCAAAAGGATCTCATCATTCGGCATCAAGCTTCGATTTCCAGGTCAGATTAACCTTCCCCTGTTCTAATCTACATTTTTTAATTCTTTAATTGGCGCACGGAAGAATACGTAGGATGTACTTGAAGAAATGAGAATTAATTAAATGGTTTGAAGTCCCACCTTCAGTGCGAACAGAGACATAATCTTGATTTGATATGATTCAGTGTTTTCCACCTAGAGATGATGTTATTGACCGATAAATTTACTTAGATATAGGCTCCTTCGTATCCATTGCATTCACTGCTATATACAAAATCTTGAATCCCGCGTTGCATCCAACTCGTGAATGGTTAAGAATTGTTTCAGCAAACATATAATGCAGCTGGCATAATAGACATATGGTGATATTCAGACCTTTCGAAAAAATCCTTCAGGGTTTTATATACCCGTCTTTTAAAGTCACCGATGGTGGATGTATTAGTCTTAGTATGCAGGGTTTATCGGGAGAAGGAGCAGCTGTATGAGTTCTGGTTGTAAGTCTTTGAGGAAGGATTAATGTCTTAATCTCTAAGGAGCGAGGCGGCTGGAGAAACCCTAGCCGCTCCTCTTCGTTGCTGTTCGCAGGAGATTCTCGTCGGCCCGTTTGGGGTGTTGGTGTTTCGCCGCAGTTTTTGGGCTTCTCTCTCCTAGGATTTCTCGCAGTTGCCTTTATTTTTGGGCTTCGTCGCTGGGTTTCTGCTGGGATTTCTCACCAATGCCTCTGTTTCAGGGGTCCCTGGGTTTTCCTCTGGGCTTCTTTCTGATGGGATTTCTGGCTGATGCCTCTGGTTTTGGACTTAGTTTTTCCACCGATGCCTCTGTCTCTGGGCTTCGTTTTTCCACCGTTCCCTCGGTCTCTGGGCTTCGTTTTGCTGGGATTTCCACATATTGACTCTCATTTCTTCTTCTGGTTTCTATCTGTTGCCGCTGCCGCAACCTGTTGTGGGTTTCTTCAGGTCAGCGTCTGCAGATGTCGGTCGGGACGCTGTTCTTGGCTTCGTTTCATGGGGTTTATTTGCCGGCTTGCTCTTTCACCGCCCTCTGCTGCCTCTGTTGCTGCTCGGGGTCTTGGCCTTCGGGCTTGCACGCATGTGGGCATGTGCTTATAGGGCTGGATTTTTTGCCCAACTTATTTTGTATTACTTTCCGATATTTATCAGAATGCACTGACTCCATTTTGGGTTTTTTGTGCAGATCCCTGAGGTCTAGGTTAAATCTTCTTTGTGCGCCATTCTGGGTGTTCTTGTGCTTTTGTGCACCATTTTGGGTTTTTTTCGTGCAGATCCCTAAGGTCTTGGGTAAATATTCTTCAGGGAGAGTTGGCCGTCACTGCATGGATCTAGATTTTGTTTATCCAGTTATATGCGAAAATGATTTATTCTTCAGGGAGAGTTGGTCGTCACGACATGGATCTAGATTTTGTTTATCCAGTTATATGCAAAAATTATATAAATAATTTTCATTTGAATGAAAATCATCGATTTTTTTATTTTTTCTTCTCCTGAGAAGAAAAGTCTGCGGTGAGATTATCCTAATTTTTGCGTAATTAGACCTATAAGGTTCGAATGGTATAGGGAATTCCGACAAAGGCGGTTCAAGAGAAAGGTGGTGTGGGATAACAATATTAAATAGATTAGATTTTCTGAAAAATAAATTATATTGGAAAGGGAAAATTTTCTAAGGAGGGTGGTGAAGATATGTGAAGAGAGGTCTCGACCCATAAAAGCCACTATACTAGGCTTACAAGACAAACTCTAGTGTTTGGGCAAAAAGAAATTCTTATAAGGCTCACACTTCTTTTTCGATGAAGATTTAACGAGCAAACAACAAGAGGAGAGAAGGGAAGAAATGGAGAAAATTAGAGTAGCAAGAAATGAAGGGAAAATGAAATGGTTGTACAATAGTAAAACAATTATCGCAGTGTTTGGGCCTCTGGGCAAAACAAGGATCAACGTGGAGGAAAAGGGGTGAAGGCTCAAATTTGAGTCTTATATGCCAAATTGTGTAGCAACCAACTCCTACCTATGTCTACCTAAATTTAGTTTGTTGGAATAGTAGAGGTTACCCTTGGAGGAGGGGACTTGGGTTAGGGCCTATTGCGGAAGGTAGAGACATAATTTGTTTAACAAAAACTCATGAACATGATGGTTGCAAAACTCCTGTATTTGATAGTAATTTGAAGTTAGCGGTTTGGAACGAGGTAGCAGAAAATGGCAAAGGGTATGGGGGAATACTAGTTTTAGTGAAAGAAAAAGAAGGTCCACATTCAGTTAATTAAAAAACATGCAAATAAAGAATATTTATGGTTCAAAATATCAAAGAATGAGAATCACATAAGAATTGCAGCATGCTATTTTTCCCCTCAAGTCTCAAAAACCTACAAAAATAAGGGGCTAGATAGCGAGGATCTGTATGCAGCCTTAAAGCAAGATATTGCCGTGTACTCTCAGCAAGGAGAAGTTCTTTTAGTGGGAGATTTCAATGCTAGAACATCAAATAATCAAGTTAGTATTCTTTGTTGCAAAGAGGATCACAATCCTATTTGCTCATTGAAGAGGAGAATCCCCAATGGGTGAGGTGTTCAGAAGATGACAAAGTTAGCAATCATTTTGGAGAGTAGTTGCTTGCACTGTGTGGGGCTTTCAACTTAGTTATTTGCAATGGTCTAGATAGATGGAAAAGGTATGGGAACTTCACTTGCAACACATACAATGGGGCAAGTGTCGTTGACTATGTGATGTATTAAGAAAGCTTGATAGAAAATATAGATGAAGCTAAGATTAGAGAGAATATTTGGGACTTCAAATCAGACATAACCCAATTTATATAAAGTTATCATGGTTAGAATAAAGACATCATAGGAGAAAAACCCAATGCTTTCGGCAATCACTATCAATGGACAAAATTCTTCTAACACAAGAAAATTGTAGTATTTTCAAGGCAATGTTAGAGAGATTAATTCATAAGGAGAAAACTGGTTTCAAAAGCTTCAAAAATCATGAGTTAACAAATATAATTCAAAGTGCACTTGAGAAGTGCAAAAGACCAAAAAATAGGAAATCATAATCAATTTTTTTTCATGTAAATGCTTGGTTTGATGAGGAATGCAAAAAGGTAAGGGGAAGATGAATGTAAAGTTATATGAGTAGATATTAAAAAGGAAAAAAGATGAGTTCATGCAAACAAGACGAGAAGAGTTAATATATCTAAGCAAGAATAATCCAAAGCTTTTCCGGCAAGAACTTCGACGAAGGAAGAAGCAAATTGAAAATAATATTATAGCCAATCAATGGTCTGAATATGCAAGGCAACTTTATGAGAAAGAATCTAAGGCGGAACCCCCTCTAAGATCAACACAACTTCAAAGCTCTTCACGTTACAGGTGGTGGAGATTAGAATTAAGAAGCTGAAAACAAGAAAGGCAGAGGACTTGGTTGAACTTCAAACAGAGTATCTAAAATGGGGAATGAACACTCTTGCACCACACATCATGGAAATATTCAACAACATCATTCAATAAGGATTCCCAAGATAGTGAACAACTAGCCTAGCAATACCCCTTGTTAAAAGTGGAGACATCAATAATCCTTCCAACTATAGAACCATTATGATCAATCATTTGTTTGCAAAAATTTTCGGCAACCTGGTAGAAAATAGAATCACTAAGTGGGCAGAAGTAAAAGGAAAAAGGGCAAGATGACAAGCGGGTTTTAGGCCGAAGCATTCTACGGTGGATCATGGTATCACGTTGAGACACATAGTTGAAAAGGTTTGGGAGGACAAAGAATTTTTTTGTTGCTTTGTTGACTTCAAAAAAGCATTTGACACGGTCCCTAGAGATAAATTATGGCGTAAAATGGAAGAACTTGAAATTCCTTTGCATTATAGAGCCGTTTTCCATAGACTTTACCAAGAGTTGAAAGTCAAAATTAGAACCTCAACAGGGATTTCAGAACGTTTTAGAAGTGACATTGGAGTCAAGCAAGGGTGCCCTTTATCCCCTACTCTTTTTGGTTTATATATTGATAAATTGGAAGAGTGACTAAATCTACAAGGTGGAGATGATGTTCGGTTGGGGGAGTTTGTGATAAAGCTTCTTTTATATGCTGATGATATTGTATTGATTTCTAAATCAACCCATGGATTGCAAATGCACCTATATGCCCTTGAACATTTTTGTAGAGCAGTGGGGATGCAAGACCAAAATAATGGTTTTCTCTAATAAAAGGAAACAAAGCCAACATAGTTTCTTATTTGAAGGCAACATTCTTGAAGAAGTAAATGAGTACAAGTACCTCTAGATTGATTTCAACGACAAACTTAATTGGGAGAACTGGAGAAAGAAGAGAATTTTAGGACATATACTTAATATTTATAATAAAAAGACTATAAAATCTATATATTATTTCTAATATAAAAAGGAAATAATCTTCCTCTTTAAAAATTATTTATAAAAGTAGTTTGAATTTTCTATATTTTGGTTTTTTTTGGTATATATATTTTGGTCAATTTTGCCCATAACTTTTTATAAGTTTGTTGGAACCACAATTTTGAGTTGTGAAATATGCATAATCTGAGTTGTTGTGAACCACAAAACATTGAACCTATTTATCTATTCAAAAACACATTCAAAAAAATATAAAACCACCAATTTAACTAAAAAAATTACTATAAATCCAAAAAAAATCAAATGAAAAAAATAAGCATAAAGAAATAAAACTTTTAAATAAAATTTAATAAAAATGCAAATATTAAAAATAAATTTTTTATTAAAATTAATGATATTTAATATATAACATATTTTTTATATTTTCCTATCCTATTATTAATTATAATTATATTGACAATATATTTCCAAGAATGAAATATAGTTGGATCTTTCTCATCCCCAATCTATAAGTACTATTAAACTATCTAAATATACATATTTTTTATATTTTCCTATCCTATTATTAATTATAATTATATTGACAATATATTTCCAAGAATGAAATATAGTTGGATCTTTCTCATCCCCAATCTATAAGTACTATTAAACTATCTAAATTAGAGAATATGACTAAAAATTAGAGAATATGACTAAATATGAACTCTGGTGTAAACCATTGTAACAACTTGGGGCAAATTGATTATATAGACTTTAAATCCCATTGAAAATTAGTATGATGAGCACAATTATATAGGTAATTGAACCATTGAGAATTGGTGTGGTAAGTCAGATCATATCTAATTTAATCATAGATGCTATCAAAGCATCACATATGTTAATTAAATAGATAACTAATATTTTTGTTCTAACCGACATTGTCTCTCAAACAATCTTTGATGGTGTTGCCATGGCACTACATTAGCAACAAAAGAATTTATATCCAACTTTTTGAATTTTTTTACACATGGAAATCCAAGAAATCACAAATTACACATTGAGCGAACTATATTTTAAAATGAATGGGTCTTTGCACACTTTTTACGAGATCTGTTGGAAAACTAGTCTAATGGTTAAATTTCATGAAATCATTACTCGTAAAAACACAAATCATAAAATCCTTATTATAGTAAATAAGATAATTATTTATAAATATGAATATAATATATATAATTGATATAGAATTTTCTTTATATAAAATACATGATAATAAGTTTTTTTTTGGAATATATATATAATTTTATCATTATTACAAAAAATAATGTACATTATGATTTATAATTATTATTAAATAATAAATATTTTATAATATTATGATTTGATGGTAATATAGCTTATCTATATTACAAGTTTTTCTCTTTAAAATGACCATCCTTAACAATGGGCATAGAATATTTTTTTGAGTAGAATTATCCATCTTCTTATAACTTTTCATTATTTAATAAGATTGAAGACATGAAGCAATATAATTTTTCAAACTTTCTATAATATTGTCACATCAAAAGATAAGTGGATTTTTTCTAGAACTTTTTGTTAATAAGATTTTTGATTCAAACTTTATTGGTTTTGACTTTGAGTTGTATTAACCCTCGGATGCTTTGGTATACAGGTAAAGCATTAAATTTGGTGAGTTATTATGGACATTAATATAATAATTCTTGCATGTCTATAATTTCTATAATTTAAGTAATGATATGATTTTGTAGTAATTTTGGTTCTTTGTGATATGTGAGTTTATATTTTCATGATTCATTCTTGTTATCATGTTGATATTTGAAATTTTTGTATTTGTTGGTATGTTAACATGTTTTGTTGACATACAATTTCATTGCTGACCATTAATGGACTATCACTAAATATAAACATGTCACTTTGCTGTTAAGTCTTTTTTTATCTTTATTTTTAGATGTTCTTTGTCTAATAAAACTTTGTTATTGGTAACATCTCGATTTTAGTGTCATTCAATTTCATTAAAGTTTATTTATGTATAGATGCAAATTTTAAAAGTTTCCTTGATTCGCATACATTAATAGATTTTTGTATACTTTCAGAATTGATATAATAACTAGGATTTTAATTTTTTTACTTCCATAAAAATTTTTTTACCATGATTTTTCAAATGATTAATTTTATTGTGCCTTTATCTAATGAAATCTTATCAATTTTTTTTTTTTTTTTTTTGTTGGTTTGGTTTATCAAGTAAGATTAGGACCTTCTTATTAAATTTAGTCAAATATACATAATTTACAAGGAGCCACACCCGCTTTGCTAGAGTTCAATAGTCAACCGGGCAGGCCAAACCAAACCAATCTCCCAAAACTAAGAGAACCTAGATCGGAAAATCGGGGAGAACCACCAAACAAAGCACAAGGAGCATAGTAAACCTTGGAGGGCAAGTCCAAAACCCGCCATGGAACCACAAGAGGTCCCACCACAAGTCAAACTGAAAACTGACAAATTGACAAACGGACCCGAAAGAAGTTAAAGCATAACACTCTAAATATTTTTCAGGTCCGACCAACGCGCATACACATTTGCTACCATTGATCCACTGATTAAGATCCAATGGTCATCATGGATATCAGAAGGCCAAGAAACGCGAGAGTTAATCGCTTGATGAGGGCGATTTTCTCTCTCCTCGTTCCGCAATGTGTTGCACAAAGAGTGGAATTGGAGCCAAACACAGAAAAATCGGAAACCGTTCAGACACCACTTGATATACTGCTTGTGGTATTGGACCTGTTGACTCTCGTAAAAACCCACCCGACCTTTCACCACGTGCTGTCCCTTAATTCCTTCCAGCGGGCAGTACTTGAGCCAGTCCCGTTCACCTGGATTCTCTGTCAACCACCACCTAAGCCAAATGACGAGGGCTACCCCGCCCTGTGGAACAGTCCGAGTCAAACCATTCTTCATTCAATCAAAGGGAATCCTGACCTTGGAAAGTCATCGAACCATAGCGGGTTGGACTGTATGGAGTCCTCCAACCTCACACTGGTCTTCAGGGTTCCTCTGATGCTCCCTGTTAGTCTAAAGTTCCATATCCTGGGTAGCATTACATAGACAATCCTCCTGCAATTTACTTGGGGGAAGCAAATCCCAAGCATATCTAGAATCCATGTCCCTATTTGTGATTCCTTCATTCGCCAACCGATCCGCTAACAAATTAGCCTTCCTTTTCACATGAGCAAATTTGACAGTTTTGAGGGTTCGCAGGTGAGCATAGATGTGGTAAAACACCTGCAAGAGCTTCTAGTGCTTCGACACTTTATCTGGAGAGGTGCCATTACTAATCTTCTTAGCCGCTCTAATAATTAATTCTGAATCCGCTTCAGTTATAACATTGTGTGAACCTGAATTCACCAGGATTTCCAAGCATTGCTCTAATGCCATGAGCTCAACCATGTTGTTTGTAGCCTTCCTCAAGTGGCCATGGAAGATCATCTGTATTTGTCCCTGATCGTCTCTTATGGCACCCCCAAAGCCCACTAATCCTGGGTTGCCCTTAGCTACTCCATCAATATTGGGGGAGGCTTCCAGATGGTAGCAAACGTGTTTAGAAGGTTCACTGTCTTCATTATTCCCAAAGGATTAATAGACTGGAGTCCCGAATGAAGTAAAATTCTCTCCTCATGGGGTAGGGGAGGATCTTTAGGAAGGGTCCTCAACAAGCTTCTAACTGTGTCTTTGAGCTGCCTTAGAATTTGCTCAATTATGTGTTGGGGCTTGTGAGTTTTGTTTTTGAAGATTCGACCGTTGCGTTCTTTCCACACATGCCAGATGACAAAACCTAGAACCAGAATCCAGGCTTTATTAACTATCTCATTCCCTGAGAAGTTCTTCCTCCAGTTCTTTAGAGTGTTGGATATGCTGAGACTGTCCCTATCAGTTTGTCTAAAGATAGCAGCCACCTAGTCCCACACCTTTGAAGTGAAAGGAGAGAGGTTGAGAAGGTGTTCAATTGTCTCCTCATGCGCACCACAAAGGTAACACCTGGAAGGACCAAAGAAGCCTTTCTTGAGGAGATTCTCCCAAGTTAAGATCTTCCTTTGATGCACTAGCTAGATGAAAAGCTTTATTTTCATCCAATGCGGACTTTGCCAGAGTTTCTTCCAGATCTGATCAAGATTCACAAAGTTAAATCCTATAACTTCCCGTTTGGCCTCTTTGAGGTTAAAGTTGCCTTCAGTGTTCTTTCCCCATCTTAATTGATTCGTTGAGGAAGAGACAAGAATCTTTCTATGCTCGATCTCCTGGGTGAGGGATTTTCCCTTGGTTTTCAGCTGGTTTTCATCACTATATCCTAGATCCTTCCACTCCCTCCATTTTCCATTGTTCCTTCCTTGATCCCAGAAGTCTTTTACTAGAACCATACCTTTGCTGTTTGTGTTATTTTTGAGATCTACAAATTCATCCCTATAAAGGTTGGGTTCCTGTTGCCAATTATCCTCCCAAAATCGAGCAAGATCCCCTGCCCGAATTTCCTAAAAACAATAGTGTTGAACAATGTTTTTATTATCCCAGGCAAGGTTCCAAATATGGGAGCCCCTGATTTGCCTTGACATTCTTATATGATCCTTTTCCTGCCAGTGCTTGGCATATTTTTGTTTCCAAAGCTTAGCCCAGGGGGCATTCGATTCCTTAATCCATCTCCACCAAAGCTTGGCTCCCGAGACTTTGCTGAGGGTCTCAGGATCATGAAGCCCCAAACCACCATGGCTCTTGGGCTTACAAAGCTTGTCCCAGGCTACTAAAGCCCACTTCTTTTTCTTTTCCCCTCTGCCCCACAGAAAGTCCCTTTGAATGCTTCTTATTAGCTGCTTAATACCTTGAAGAGCAAGAAGAGCTGAAATCATAAAAATGGGAATGGCCTACAGGACCGCCTGTGTGAGCACAAGGCGTCTTGCCAGATTTAGTGATCTGCATGTCCATTTTTTGATCTTGTCCTCAAGTTTATTTAAAATGGGTTCCCACACTTTCTTGCTTAGTGGTTTGTCAGTGAGAGGAATTCCAAGATATTTGGAAGGTAGTTGTTCTCTTTGAAATCCAAGAATTCTGATAATATTTATCTGAATAGCAATATTAGTATCAAAGAAAAAAATTTGGACTTGTTAAGGTTTACCTCGGTGCCTACTGCCATAGCAAAGTCATTTAAGATATTTTTTATTGTTTTGGCCTCCCTGACAGTAGGTATGCCCTGCAACATAGTATCATCTACAAATTGTTGATGAGTGTTTGCCTCTCCATCTGCGGTAAGTTTGATACCCTGAATTCTTCCTTCATCATTTGCCATCTTAATCGCTCTACCTAGCCCTTCCATCATGAGGACAAAGAGGAACGGTGAAAGCGGATCTCCTTGTCTGATCCCTCTGGAGGGAGTGAAGGTCCTTGAAGGAGCTCCATTAAGCAATATGGAAAAACTGGTTGAGGTAACTAATGCCATGACCCATCTTATCCAGTTCTGATCAAAACCATAGGCTTTTAGAATTGCTCTTATGTAAGCCCAACTCAATTTGTCATAGGCTTTCGTGAGGTCCAACTGAATGATCATGCCAGCTTGATTGTTGCTTTTGAGAGAGTGTACCACCTCATGAGCTTGGATGATATTGTTGAGGATTTGTCTTCCCTCCGCATAGCCTGTTTGTTCCTCCGAAATGAGAGAGGGTAGCAGTGGTTTGAGTCGATTGGCTATTACTTTGGAGATAATTTTATACACCACATTACATAAGGCTATGGGCTGAAAACCATCTGGAGTCATGGCATTTTCATGCTTTGGGATCAGAGCAATGAAGGATGCATTCAAAGCCTTTAGTATCTTTTTGGATCTTCTTGAGTCTTCGACCACCTCGAGGATATCATGTTTGACAGTTTCTCAACAGGCCTTGAAGAAGTCTACATTGAATCCATTCGAGCCTGGTGCTTTTCCACTCTGCATTTCATTAATCACTTCATTGACCTCCTCTTCCAAAACTGGCCTGTTGAGATTGTGGTTTTCCTCTCTGGTAACCAGTTGAGGGATATATTGAGTGAAATGTTCAATGAACCTAGATTTGTCCTCCAGAGGCTCCTTTGAAATGTTACAGAAGTGCTGAACAAGGATTGATTCCATATCACTGTGAGAAACTAGCTCAATGCCTTGAGAATCTTTGATCTTTGTGATTCTGTTGTATGCCCTGTGAGCTATGGTGGTTTTGTGGAAGAATTTTGTGTTTCTTTCTCCCTCTTTAATCCATTCTATTCTTGATTTCTGCCCCCAGAAAATTTATTGTAAGCATTGATTCTGTTATGCTCTTAACCTGCAAAAAGATACCCAAATACAGAATATGCGAAGAAAGATACCGAGAACATAGAATAGTGAGAGTCAACATCAAATATTTTATTATTCAGACAGCAATGTTCACTGGCCTCTTTGAGGGGGCAACCTCCAATAGAGCAGAGCTCGATTCAAAAATAAGACACGATGCTCCTCGTAGGGAGTCTCTATCCTTTATATATGACTCATACATGCAATACCACGGGCCAATATCGTGGGTTTTATTAATACCGTCTATCTAATACTACCGCCCATTTACCCTCTATCTAATACTACCGCCCATTTGCAACTAACTGTGGTCCTGTCATTAATTGCGGGTTAACCACTTACAAATATTAATATGGGCTTTATTGACTCTTGACTATGACGTGATCCCATGACATGAATAAGGGGGTTAGGGTGGGACCCTAACATGCCCTCCCCCTTAAAACTAGCCTTGTTCTCAAGGCTGAAGCTGCGGAAACCGCTGAAGAATAGTGGCTGGTTCCCAAGTTGCATCTTCCGGAGAGGTGTCTTTCCATTTGACGAGGAACTCTTTAATCATGCGGCCGCGCAGGTGCTTGTCTCGTGTGTCTAGAACC